>OMNV01008831.1:150206-187988 GCA_900303265.1 Brotula barbata
GGGGGTGGGGGGAGGGTATTAGACATTGTCCTGTGTGAAACTCAGCAGCATGACTATGAAATATGTCTCATCTGTGGTCTTTGCTTGTTTTTTTGTGAGTAAGAATTAATCAAATTCTGTTCTACCAAATCATTTGTTTCTCACCGATAATAAGTTTCACCACGTCTCCACTTTGTTACATCAATAGTGTAGCTCTTCAAATCTCATACCTCCTCTGTAATCTACAGCAAATAAGAATAAGCACATCTGACACAAACCAAACTGTCAAAGAAAATGGAAACTGTGATACACATCAATGTGTGGTAGTGTTCATAATACTGTGTTTTCATATTCTCTGGTAAAAGGCTGAAAAATTCTACTCAAAGCACAGATCGACCTTCTGGTAACCAAACAAGGAGTTTAACATTTGTAGATTACATGGTGGTGCATGCAGCCATTGCAAGTCTTCAGCCCTGTTTCTTCTGTTGTTTCATTTTTGCTCACCTTTATTTAAATGTAATGGGGGCCAAAATAAAAAAAAAAAATGATCAGGGGATCTTTTTAGACTTAAAGGTTCCTGGTGTCAAACTGTGGTGATGCTGTTGCAGTAAAGAGCAAATGTCTTAGCTTTGACGTTGCTCTTTCTCTCCTAGTGACCAAGTGGAACACAATGTGTACTGTAAGATTTAAAGAAAAATCCTCATTCGAATGTTGGCACTATTAAAATGTTTTTTTATATGACTTGGATTTTCCGTTTCTTTATAATGAATGACTGAGATTTTATTGTGGAAAAAATGTATTACTCAGACTTTCTGTCAAACTAACTTAATACAGGAATTGTATGCATTTATAAGGAGGAACAGATACAGACACATTGTGACCTAACTGTAAAATCCAAAATAAAAAGGGAATAAGCCCAGTATACTGTATTTGCGTGTTGCCCAGATGGAATCACATTAATTTTTCGCTGATCTGATGCCTCTCCTATCCAGACACACCTTCTGCTGATGCACAAAGAAGATGAGAAACTATTGATTCCACGGTGAGTGATAAATACTTATTCTAGGCTAAAGACCAAATAAAAATAGGATAAAACATTTATAAGAATAAAAAATATAGAATGCAAAATAACAAACTATACATACAGACTATATACTCAGACAGATACAATTAGTGGTTTCATTGTGTAAATATTTAATTGCGTTTGCATTTTTCAGAGGTTTAAATCAAATTTTGCACTGGCAATGAAAAATCAATTCTTCCTGCAGACTCCTTTTGTCCAAAAAACTAAACTGTTGTGAGACGGCTGCATCCAAACACGTGTCCTGGTAAGAAATCAGAACAAACCGCATCCAGTCAAGTTTGAATTCATGGAGTTTTACTGCTGTATTCATCCCAAATCCCAAAATGAATTTCAATTAAATAAATAAATTTGCCTCTTACCAAACTCCAAGCTGATGTTTAAAGGAGAGTCATAGCTCTGCAGGTATTGCTGTGGACTCTGAAGTTCTTGGCGAGCCAAGAGCTGGAGCAGAACCTCCTGAGAGACCATCAGCTCTGGAGTCTCATCCAGAAATAACCCAGGCAGAGTCTTCAAGGACAATAACACAGGAAGAGACTTTATCTGACCAGTAGGTTTCAGAAATCCACCCTACTCCACAGTATGATGAACTTCAGAAACATACAAACCTTCTTGGATATTTCAAGGCGCTCGCTCAGTTTCTGCAGCGCCGTCAAGACGGAACAAACCAGACTCTCTGTGCTCTCTTCCTCCTCCTCTTGTGCCCTCACACCCTGGCCTACATTCAGCACCTTCAATCAGAAACATCAGCAAGTTTGACACAATTGTTGGGTTCAAGTCATAAAAGAAACAACCTGCATTAATTCAACTTCAAAGACTGGGATTAGAGCGACAGCAAACCTTGTAGCTCCACTGCTGGAACAGCCTGCTTTGGGGATTATGTGCTATAAACACAATCTTCGGCTCTTGCAGCATGGTACTATGAATGGAATGAAATTAAAAGTAATGAGTATGTAACTATAGTAGATATGAAACAATATCGGTCGACCACTTGTTTTGAGTCTAGACATAGTTTATTGGTCATTGACCAACAGCAATGAAATGTATATGGAGGTATTTAAAATTTAAATTAACCCATCAGTAAACAGTGGCGAACAGACATATAACACTCAGTGGTCATAGAGGATTATTTTCCCCAGAGTAAAACAATTAAGTTAAGAGTATTCATCTGTCATACAAAGAGTGTTGTTACCAGTCTGCCTGTTGTGGCATGTCTCTAAGGTCTTTCAAAACAGAAACCAGAATGTCCCGGGATGACTGGAAGTAACAAATGACAAAGTATAAGATTATTCAATCATTGATCATGAGCCCTCATCGCATACTAAACATCCTTGCAAACGGTATTCGCAGTGAAACTTACTTCAATGACATGAAGAACACAGTTTGGATAAATTAAAAGCAATCCTGTGATGTGATCCCATCTGTACTGTTTCTGAAGATGGAAGTTCAGCTTTTCATAATGTGCTGCATTGAAATAAACAACAGTTTATTATTTTGCAGGAAACGGGCAACACTGAATAACTTGAGCACGTGAAAGCACAGTTTTTCTCTCGACACACACCAGCCCTCCTTGCTGCTTTTATTACAGGGCCTTCCATTCTTTTTATGTGAGAATTCCTCCAACAGCAAACACTAAAAGATCCTGTCAGGATTCCCTGCCTGCTTGTCCACTTACTGAGCGGGCTGAAAGCTATAAAACACTCAAGGATCCTTTTCCAAAAGATCTGAAAGATATTGACAGGTAGAACACTTGTACATACAGTATATTTCACCACAAATCTACTGTTGGTGTAATAAATAAAGAGTAATATCGTAAAGAACACCATCACAATTAAATTCCAATCAAATCACTCACTGGTTATGAAGCATTGTAAGAGACCTGGTTGACCTCGCAAATGATACTTTGCTCGTTAGGCCCTTTGGAGCATGTCATCCCCTCTCTCTGCCCTGTCCTTCCTGTCTCTCTTAACTGGCCTCATCCAATAAAAGAGAAATGACCAAAAAATCTAAAAATAGTAATCTGCCATGGAGTGACTGTCTTATTAGCTGTCAAAAGCTGCTGGCTGACCTCCCAGCTCCGTTGTGTCGGTGAGATCGTGGGAGAGACGAGCCACAACTATCAGTCGCTGTAAGAGGATCCTCTGCAGAAACAAAAAAGAAAAGGACTCATTTAGTTTTATATTCATTAAAATGCTTACAATCACACACAAGGTAGGGATGCGCGCAAGCTTGACCTCAATGGGAGCATCAGTATCACAGGCACATTATTGGTTTCTACATTAGCTCTCTGTAAGACCTTCAACAGAAAACAAAAATTTGTGTCTTTGTGCTCATGTCAGATTTCATACAAACCGAATCTCCCTGCAGATTCTTCTTCTGCCCCATACGTCTGTGAAATAAACTAGTCCCATTTTCCTCCTCTTTCTTTTCTTCTGCTTTCAGGGGGAAAATATTTTTCTTCATCGTGCTCTCTCTCCTTCTCTCTCTTTGTCACATCCGAGCATAGTAAGTGAAGCCTTAACAAGCTGCCTGCCCTCAGTGTTTAGAGAAGCCTATATCCTAGAAACCTCCCATTGTGTCCCTGATGCAATAAAACGAAGCTTGCAGCACTCTGATGCAATTACAGTTATCCGCAATAAACAGGAAGAGTGAATCGTATCTAACTTTGTATTGTAGTGGGAGTAATGTTAGCTGGTAGCATAAAAAAAAATCAAAATATGACTCAAGAGTTTTCTGTAATTACACAAAACCATCACCCAGAGAGGGACAGCACAAAAAAAATGATCATACTATCCTCTCATAAAAAGCCAGTGTTATTGAATTGTGAAAATACTGCTGTATGATTAAAATCTTGCTTTTACTTACTATCCAATCTTAAGAAGACAAAAGGAAGGAAGAAAAGATGGAGGGGCGGACAAGGAAACAAGGAAGGAAATTACAGAGGAAAGACAGAATAAAAGAAATGGGATACCCATGAAAGCAAAGACAGGAAATAGAAATGAAAAAGAGCAAAAGAATAACAAAGGGATGTGAGGAAGAAAAGAAGAAGAACAAATTAAAGAATTATACAGGAGAGGATGACAGCACCAACACTTAATGATCCTATCTAATGCAATACCAGTGCCTATTAGTTGTAGGTGAGTACAATGCTTCAGTAAATGTACTGTAAATAAACATTTCTTTGACAGTTTAGTCCATAGTCAAGTTTTGGTATGAGGTTAAAGTTACTAAAAGGTACAATAATATTACCTCTATGATATGTCACATGTACACATTACTATGTAGTTATTAATTATGCAGTATTTGAGCTATATTTAGGGACACTCGCGGTTTTGGAACAATAATAGTTAAATGCTTGTGGTAAACATGATTGGGCCGGCAGTACAAACCTCTCTTATTTTCCCGCGAAACTCATCAAACAGAGTCCATCCATCAAAAACATTCAGCGTGTCTCTTTCTATGTCCCCTGTGCTTTTCTGTCTCACAGATTTTGCAGAAGAATCCATGGTTGGAGGGCTTGTTTGTTTGTCTGGCCAGGTTACCACGGCAACGAGCGCGCTCTGTGATGTCACATCCGCGACGGCCACCCACCGGATATTTGACAAGAAATGCAGATCCAGAATGCAGAATTAGACAAAATTTAGGAATATTTTATATTCAATAAAACGCCACATTTTTCATTATGCAGTTTTTATCGAGTATCAAATTGTTGACTTTGTAGTTTTTGAACGTTTATTTACCGAAAATAAGAATAGAGACTTCCCAGGATGCCGTTAAACAATCGGACACACGGAAGTGGATGAGCCAGATTAATTGTAAATTATTGTTCATTGTTCAGCTAATTGCTATTTGACTGTTATTTAAGCGTTTATGTGTGGTATTCAGTGTTGCTGCGTTATGAATAGTTAGTATTTAGTGTTTATAGGTGTAGCTGTTTTTATATTTTCAAAGCTTATTGTATTGTTACTCTACCTGCTGCAGGAACTACTTCTAGAAGCTCTAGGGCGCCCCCTTTTGGTGTCAATGGCTACCTGTTAGGTAGTACCACTTTTCACCGCAGGGTGTCAGTGTTGTTGTTTTATTGATAACTTTTTGATGTCGTCGGCACGAAGGCCAGTATGAATTCATTGTCTTATGGAGGTGAGCTATAAAATAATTGAATGCTTTTCTCACTGTGTTTTGGACGTAGAGAAGCAATGTTACGATGTGAACCAACGCATATTTTGTTTTATTTTATTATATTTGTTGGTGATTTTCATTAAGCTTTGATTTTGTGATCACTCCTTTACTCATTTAATATTGACATTTTGTTGGGATTTATGTGGTCTTATCTTGTGCTATATGTTAACTTATTTCATTTTTTATTTAACCAGATTAACATATGTATTTTTTGATGCTTGTGCTCTTCACATTCGCTTGGACTCTTGTTTAGTCAAAATGTGAAATCTTGTTTGTATCTGTTCAGGAGTCCCCTGTTTTGGGAAAATAAGTGGATAATTAAAAGTTTAGCTTGCTTGGTTTTGTGGGGTTTTTTTCCACCTGTTTGCCTGATGAAAGTGTCAAACAAGAGTGAGGCCTCTGCATCGTAATGATGGGATATAAAATTAGCTTTGCCCAGTTAACAGATCCAGCAAACAGTTTCAGACCCCAGGAAAGCATGTTCTAAATTTATGAAAAATTATTTAAACATTTGCAAAGGCTGTCCTGTTTGGGGAGACAGTGGGAGTAAGAACATGCAAGAAGAACATCTAAGTCACAGACAAACAGATAAAGGGACGGATGCATTGATAGACAAACAAAGGCTGACAAGAAGAGCTCCAGAATTTAAGTGAGATGGAAACCACAGCCAATCCAGGCCAACCTGTGTCTAATAGACAATAGTAGGAAGAACTGGAAGGAGGGGTCTGTTTCTCTCTATTCTATACTCTCCTCCCCACAGAAACCTTCCCACACCACAGAGTGACTCCTCAGTAAGCAACAGTAGCAGGTCCGACATGGTTCCTCAAACCTGATCAGTGCCGACTGCCGAGTCTCAATGAAAAGACTGGAATCACATATGATTTTCTGAAGACCTCAAAGCTCACATCCTTCCAAAATGACAGTTTGTCTTGTGGCAGTAGGATCAGAGGAGCATTGATGCAGCATCAGCGAAGCAAACTCCTTTGCTTTGGGACATCGTATCCTTCAGGACAGCCTGAGGAGGAGACCATCTGAAGTCGATCTGTGGAAAGTTATGTGTCAGCCAATGCTGAGGATCATTAAGAAGTCATGTTGTCTGTACAGAGGATGAGCGTCTTGGTCCTACTCAACAGTGTAATATCAGTAGCGGCACTGGTAAGTGTGTTCTGCTTATTCAAAGCACTTGGTTAACCCCTTAAAAACTGGTAAATGAATTGATAATTGAGCACATGTTGATTTAAAGGATAAATTGGTGGTGTTTTCTTATTAGTAACATATTAATGATTGGTTATAGCACATAGAAAAGGAATAAAAACAAGTATAGAGTTTTATTGTTAAGGTTCTTAACTAAAATCCACGATCCTAACCCTTACTTTTTGATATTCTTCTTCATAAATTTACCTTAAAATTCTTATTATTTTAGATATGTTGGTTATCATTTTATACACATTACCCTAGAATGCACTTCTATTTATTGCATTTGGTATTTGGTGGGCTTTCCACTAGAAGTAAAAATAAAACTTCATGAAGATGGATCTTCCGCTGGCGATTACCTCAGAGTGTAAGAGCTTAATTGATGTATTGACAAATAAATTTTGTCAGTGGATCCTTCAGTTTATTTAACTACTTAGAGCATTATCATTGCTTTTGATATTTTTTGACATAGATAGCTATGTTCAAACCAAAATCTCAGAAATTCTGATAAACGCGTTTTATGTAATTGGAATAGCTTTTTTATAGTTTATTTTTATTCTTATTTAATGAGTGTATGATGTGTTGATGTAAAATAAAATTGCAACAAAAACATTCTCAGCATGGTTCTGAATATTTTTCCAAGCCTATCTTTGACTCACTGATCGCTGGAGGAGCAGCCATAGATCCATCTGGTGCTTCAACAAACATGACAACCACTCACCAACACTATTAACTGAAAGTGGCAGTTTAATATTCTGTCTAATATGGATAAGATGATTTTGAATAACTTTTATAGTATTTACAGTAAAACAGTTTTATACAAATCTATGTTCTTATAACTCAGAAAGAAACAAATTCATTTCATTTGGGAATTCCATGTAAAAGCTGTAAAGCGACAACACAACAGCTGCAGAGAAACCAAAACAACCCCCTCAATCTCCACCATCACCTGTGGTCGAGTTTACCTCAGAAAATCACATCAAGTCTGACCCCTCTAACCTTTCACCCACTGACTCATGGCCCTGCTGCAGTCACGCTGACCACTGACTCGTGTGTCCTCCATCTCTTCCATCTTCCCTGGTCGATCCTCAGCGTCAACCTCAGGCAGACTTACAACCTGCTGCTCAGCCAGCCTGAAAATCACTCACACACACAGATGAGAGGCGAGAAAGAGCAAATTCAATTATGACACAAGAAAGGTAGAGTTGTACAGGACTATTTTTTTTGTTAACATTATGGTTTCATTGCCGAAACCTTCCTGTGCAATGAAAAGTCAGTCACTGTTTGACCTGTATGGACGGACGTATGCTGCAAGTCAATGTACTGATTGGGAATATTGTCCGTGACCACTTACCTTAAGGAGAAGGAAATCAACGGGGCTGTGAGCAGAAAGAAAGAGAGAAAGAAGGGTACTTTATTGATCACCGTAGGGAAATTAATTCTCTGCATTTTTAGCCATCCTTAATGAAGGGCAGAGGGAAGCCAACACGTAGACATACACACACACACACAGCTCTGCATGGCTGCATTGACTCTGACTGTTAAACTACCATGTTATTTTAAACATTTAGTTTATTTTAATGACCTCTGTTTTCAAGAGTGCTATCTATCACATGTCCATCTTTATGAACACTTCTATGGCTTTGGGTCTGTTCATAACACCGACTCTTTAGCTGACAGTGAAGACCACCATAACACCCATGTGATATGTGTTTATGAGGTAAAACAGCCATATGTAGCTGATTGTACCACATTTTGTTTGTTTGTGTCTCCACTTGTGTCTGTTCGCAATTACAAATTACAGCCTCTCCTCTGCTCCTCCTCTCTGACTGGAGAGACGTCCGAAGGGCTCCAGCTGACTCACTGCTAGTTTTGCTGTTTGGTTGTGAAATGTGTCCGAGAACACAAAGTGGCTTGTGTAGGCCAGATCTCACCCACAAGGTCGAGATCGAGAGGACAAGGCCCCCATGTGACCAGCGGCAGCCCCTCTGCTGGAAAAAAAGGGTTGACAGGGGCTCATCACATACTACACCTCCACAAAACTATTTCACAACACCTGGAGGCAGCACATCAGATCTGTGAGCTGCGGTTGACACCCAGAGTAACTTTCATTAAGAAACATTTAATCACATATCACAAGTTCTTATTTTGGTTTAACCAAATATCAACAAAGCAATTCAACCCCATGCAGATATTTCATGCCCATGCTGTGCTTTGGGGGAGGAAAATTGTTTTTAAGCACCGTTAAGATTTTAAAAAGTCTATATAGCCCATAAAATGTATTGACCCACTTGGAACTTTCCACGATTTATTAGATTGCAGTGAATTTAAATAGGCTTTTTTGGACATAGATAAACATAAAACCAGTATTTTATGTCAATACGAAATAATCTATGACATTATTGAACACAAGCGGATGTTTGCTTAAGTATTCAGTATTTAGAAAATTCACCTTTGACAGCAATGCAGCCCCCAGTCTGTGTAGATACTAGGTCTCCTTCAGTTTTGCACATCTAAACTACTCCAGCTCTGTCAAACTGGACGGGGATCGCTAGTCCAGCTACAATTTCTGAATAAGACTGAGAGCTGAACTCTGACTGAGGCTGCAGTTGGTGAGCACAGTGTCTCCCATCGCAGCTACAGAAGCTTGTAACTAATTCAGAGTTTTTTTCTTTGATTTTTGTTCCTCAGTCTTTTTTTTTTTCATGGGTCTTTCAGTGGCCCCCCTCAGTAGTCTCCTTCTTGCACGCTCACCCAGAAATCCAGATTTCCATCTGTGCCTCACTACTTCTTAATGACCGTGCAGCTAATTCAAACACAATGACTACACATAGGTGCTCTCTTGTTTTGAAACCAGTGATTAATTAGGTGTGTCATGTTAAAAAGGGTGAACATGCACTCAATTAGTCTGTATTCTGTGTGTTTAATTAATTTACATTATGTTAAGATCCGTTTTCAAGTTGATCTGAATACGAAAAATAGACAATTTGAGGCAATAAAACATGGCTACTTCTAAGTGGGTCAATATTTTTTATAGGCACTGTCTAGGTCAACATGGGAGACACAAGAGGGATATAAAGTTTCTGTTGTCTTTGTGTCCCATTTTCTGATTTTTAGTTCAGGTTTTAATCAGGTCAAACTGCATCCATGCGCCTTGATGCAGTGACTCAGAAACACATCCTTGTGCTGCACGCTGTCCTATAACACAAGAACTGAAATACTGCTGTTATTTGATATTTATACTACATATTTATAATTATTGTCATCATCTATTCAAAACCAGTGTTAAGTTTGTTATTTGTGTTGTCTCTATCCAACCATCTACAGATAGATGCTGATGATGTCATCACAAGAGATGAACAGATCTACGTTCTGATTGGTGCTCATGCTAAGTGTGAGAGGAATATCCAGGCACAAATGGCCCTGATCAAAGGTGTGTGTGATCTTAGCCTTGTTTCTGTAGCTACAGGCCTAGTGAAAAATACTTTATACAGTTCTGTTGTCAAATTGTCACAGGTTTGATCCCAGCATGTGTAACTGTTTTTTTACAATCAGTTTGAGAGAAAAGTATTTAACTGAAACGTAATGTGACATCCATTTTCTTTTTGTGAAGCCAGTGCACGGTCGGGTCACCGAGTGCATGTGATATGAATAATCAGAAAGAGCTGTTGAGAGATATATCAAGACACTCATCCAATATCCGGCTAACACATATCTCTACGATCACAGCTATAAATTCAGATATGGACAATGGAGGTGCATTTCTCATTTAGACTATGACGTGGATGGTCATGGCAGCCTTCTCAGATAACACATATCAATGGGCTACTTGGAAAGAAATTTCACAAGATGGAGCTGTGGTCAAAGATCAGGACAGAATCACAAGAGAGAAAAGCCAGAGTATAGGTGGTGAAATCATTATGCACATAATCTGTGGCTGTCAGCTGTCTGACTATGTGGAAAGACACGTAAAACCCATGCGTGTTGTATTAAGATCTATCCTGTTTTTTTCTAAAGAAGGTGACTGTACCGCAGAGTGGGATGGAATCATCTGCTGGCCACGGAGCAGAGCAGGTCAGCTGGTGTCAGTGCTGTGTCCAGAATACATCTACGACTTCAACCACAGAGGTAAGACAGTTCAACGGACAGTGCATGGTCTTCCTATTGTAACACGATAACACCTAGCTTTCTGGAATAAAACCACAATCTGTGGTGACAGATGACCATCAGTGAATGAATAACTACTGAACTCCTGTCTGCATCCAGGATCATGTAGACATACTGAGACTCTGGAATAAGAAATGCATGCATATAAACGGAAGCAAACATTCCACAATGTTGAGTGATGTCCTTTGTATGGCATCATGTCTTTGCATTTGCTGAAAAGCTTTCTGTTGTGTAACAGAGTTGCGCTAAGTTTGTTCTATCTTTAACTGTCCTACATTCTGTTGACACAGGCCGAGCCCACCGCCACTGTGATGCTTCAGGACATTGGGAGCAGGTGCCCAGTATCAACCGCACGTGGGCAAACTACACCGAGTGCACCACTTACCTGACCTCCAACCACAGGAGCCAAGAGGAGGTGTGCACATCTGTATGTACTGTACATGTATGTGTGGCATCTTGGTAGGAAGTTAATATAATATAATATAATATAATATAATATAATATAATATAATATACAATATATAATAATAATATAAATATTTCAGAAAACAGTCAAATCACAGTATGCTCATTTTGCCACATGACATACTTTCGTTTACTGATGTGTGCTGAAAGTCTTTTCTGATCCATTAAATTAATCAGCCTATGATTTGACAACGTGTTTTCAACATGACCACCTGGTTCTTGCATGTGTGGAAAATATATATGTATGAATGAGCACACACACACACACCTAAACTACAGTCTGAGTATTTTTTGTTTGGTTTCAGAGGGTGTTTAAGAGGCTTCATCTTATGTACACCATTGGTTACTCCATTTCTCTGGCGTCTTTGCTGGTTGCAGTCTCCATCCTCTGCTATTTCAAGTAAGAAAACTGAGACATCAGGCACAGCACAGACATCTCAAAAGCATGTTTACCAGTGAAAATGTCGTAGATTAACTCTCCAAAAGGATACGCGTAAAGTACCTGTATGACCTTGACAGTATGAAGTAATGATGAAAAGTCAACCTGGTGATAGCTTCTGTAATTTGTAGTCTAGTAATAAAAATTGCTTAATATTTCAAATTTTGTAATTTTCTCTTTGTCCCTCTCTCTCACACACATACACACACACTTTTCAGACGTCTGCACTGCACACGCAATTACATCCACGTTCACCTCTTCACCTCCTTCATATGTCGAGCAGTCAGCATCTTCGTGAAGGACGCGGTGCTCTACTCTGTGTCTGATGACAGGGCTGAAATTGTGCTTATAGGTCAGAAGCCCCCCATGGTAAAGAAACGCTTTCTTATGTCTTCATTTTGTATGAGACATTTGGAGTAATACACCGTTTTATATTTGGATTTATGTGTGAAGCTCATATTTTCTGTCTTTAATGGACCTGCTGCATCCGATCTTCAGGCTGGCTGTAAGGCTGCTGTCACTCTTTTCCTGTACTTCCTGGCTACTAATCACTACTGGATCCTGGTGGAGGGGCTCTACCTGCACAGTCTCATTTTCATGGCCTTCCTCTCGGACAAGAACTACCTGTGGGCCCTCACCATCATTGGCTGGGGTGAGGAGCATTGAAGCACTCTGCTCTGCCAGTGTAAAGTTTATCTTATTGCAATCGTCACCAGTAAATGTAGACCCACTATTTCTATTTCTATTCTATTTATATTCACCACAGCACGGTGGTGTGGCGATCAATAAAATTTCTTTCTTTCTTTCTTTCTTTCTTTCTTTCTTTCTTTCTTTCTTTCTTTCTTCTATTTATAACAGGAGTGCCAGCTGTGTTTGTGTCGATCTGGGTCAGTGCTCGAGCATCCCTGGCAGACACACAGTGAGTCTTCTAACATGTTTATGTTTCAATACAGCTGTGACTACACACTGCTTACATGGACTCTTTCATTCATTTCAGGTGTTGGGACATTAGTGCAGGAAATCTGAAATGGATCTACCAAGTTCCCATTCTGGCAGCCATTGTTGTAAATATTATGTTTACATTAATTGGAGACCAAAAGCTAGATGACTCTTGACTTGAGTGTACCCTTCATCTTTAAAAATCTGCCCCTGCAGGTGAACTTCCTCCTCTTCCTCAACATAATACGAGTGCTGGCCTCTAAACTGTGGGAAACCAACACTGGTAAACTGGACCCTCGGCAGCAGTACCGGTAACTCATTTAGGTCCTCTGCCGGATTATATCCCGGTGTTGGTTGATTCTGGCTGGCTAAAGTGTATTTCAAGTTAAATTTCTTATCAGTAAATTCTTCTGAGTCAGATCTCATGATGACCTCCCCATCCAAGTTCCATTCTGTTCCTCATCTACAGAAAGCTGCTGAAGTCCACATTAGTCCTCATGCCATTGTTTGGCGTGCACTACATGGTGTTTATGGCTCTCCCATACACTGAGGTCAGTGGGCTGCTGTGGCAGGTGCAGATGCATTACGAGATGTTCTTCAACTCATCTCAGGTCAGAATGAATTCTGCGCCAGTCTCAGAAATAACCTCTAATTATTCATAATCATTTTCTGATTACATCACCGTAGACTCAACTTCTCCAATCAATCCTTCTAGGGCTTTTTTGTGGCGTTTATCTACTGCTTCTGCAATGGGGAGGTATTAAATCTATCATTACCTTTGAAAGAAAAACTTTATTCACATTAATCTCATCAGATCAAAAATTCTCTCACTTCCCCTTTCGATGGTGATCTATGTCCTCCTGTTCTCAGGTTCAGGCTGAGGTAAAGAAGGCATGGTTAAGACGTAGTCTCACGCTGGACCTCAAGCAGAAAGCCAGGATAACCAGCAGTGGTGGCGGAGGCAGCTGTTACTATGGCGGCATGATGTCACACACCACTACCCACAGTGTTAGCCTGTCTGCAGCCAATCCCAGGGCTCTGTCATTCAATGGAGGGACCGCGGCCTCGGGAGGGTCAGGGGTCAGGCTGCCATGCCAAATGTCACTCCACCCCCGAACCAGTCTGCCTGGACATGTCTGCCCAGACAAATCTGGCTCCAAACAGGAACTGGGATTGTGGAAACCAGGGGCAGCCGAGCAGGGGGTTTTTATCAGACACCTGAGGACCAGTAAAGGAAATCATGATGCTAGAAGTCATGGGATGTTTGAGTCTCCAGCTCAAACCCCCAGAGCAGAAGATCCAGACAGCTGCTTGTCTCTGAGAGAGCTGGAAACCATCTTGTAATTGTCTTGAAAGTGGACAGATGAGCAGAAATGAAGTGTTTGACCAGTACCAAGACAGATGAATGAATCTGGCTTTGGTTGACTGTGGTGATCCGGAGTACAAATCTGGTTGATCTCCATTTGATCTACCAAGTTCTGTCAGACTTCCTGTTTTGTTAAAGCTTTTGTTTAGTTTGGTATTGGAAACTAAATAGGCATTTTAGATTTTAAGTGCACAGGCAAGACTTGAATGTGGTGATATTTCCACAAAATAGACAAAAATCCAACATAAGACTGGTCGACATATTTAGCAAAAGTAACAGTTTGGACAGACTTGATACTTGAAGTGATTTGTCTCCCTCCCTATATTTTTTGTGCTGTAATATGCAGAAAACGTCTAGTTGGATGGGGTTAATGAAAGGTTTGACTGCTGTAAGACTGAACACAGGTGTGTCTATGTGTGGGGGGGATGGGGCGTACTCAACGGCAGCTCAATTTCTGTCTGTGAACAAGTATATTTCTGTCATGTATCACTCAAGAAAGTCTCCTCACATTTTTCACAGTACCCTTATAAACCTTGCCAAACCCATGACACTCACATCACTGCCCCCTCCCCCCTCTCTGTGACCTGCTTATTGTGGCTGAATAGTGATTCTCCCTTTTCTGAATGTTGTTTTAAGCACATTCACCCAAAGTAATGGATGTAATATTACACAAACAGCTGAAATTAGATTACTTTTATGTTAGCCATCAGTACTGTCCCAACAGCATGTCTAGACAGATCCAGATGCTCACTGCAGCTCTCTTGTTGTCCACACTATTTATCTGTCTGACAGGATCAAGAGAGGTGATGTCCAAACCTTTTGCCCCTGATAGGACAAACCCCAAAATCCTTTCTCCATGTAACCTCTGCCCTAAATGTTCTCACGACACCATCCAGAATTTCACACAATCCCCTCAGGCCTCGGCTCGCAGCAAATGGTACCTTGGCTGTTTGCGGGCCCTGAGCCCAAGAGTGACAAACCTGCAACACTTACCACCAGTATCCCAAAGATACACTGACACAGAGTTCCACATGTAAACATTTTCAGACTATTTATGTGTTCAGACATAGAACCAAAACTACAGCTCTATATTTACACTATATGATATGTACAGTGTATGATATTCTCTTTATTTAATGTTTCTTGGTGACACGAGAGTTTAAATAAAGTGAGCTGCTTTGAACTGAAGAAGGTACTTGTCAGCTTTGTGTGTAAACAATTATTGTTGGCAGGTTCAGGACAGGTCCAAGCTCACATTAAGAACATGAACCCCGTAAACACTGGTAAATGAATTGGTCATTTGGGTGCACGTCAAGGGAAAGAGTTTCATGTTATTTAAAGGACTTTGGATATATTTATTGGGCCTTTTCACATCAGTGAGGTTGGTAATTAATCACTGTGTTCCACTTTGAAAAGGACAAAGAAATCTCATAATTTCTAAATTTATGATTTTAATTATAAAATCAATCACAGTAAACCTTATTATTATGATTATTTTTTCTCAACAGCCTCTGGTGTAATCCACTTAAATTAGAAGCCTATTTGGTCCCCAGATGGAGAACTGAGGGGCCATGTGAGCTGGTTTTTAGGTGACTGGGATAGAAACTGGATGATGTTCTGCCCCCTGTTGCTGCAACCAAAACATTGCACCTGAACATGTTTGAAGAAGTGATGCATGAAGTCTGATAATAAAATTAGAACCAGTAAATTTATGCCCTTTACACACTCGAACCGCACAGAGGAAACAGCTTCTCCTGCTGCACTCTGTGGAAGAGGAACCGAATAAAGTCATCAAGCGTTTTCTAAAATACCCCAAAACACTGTACTTGTAATGATGACACACAATACACTTAAATACTGTATATCCATCCACACTATAGATATGAATAAAAGTTTGACATGTGTGGGATTTATTGGAATTTAAAGTGAAATTCAAAAGCCAAATTTTACAAATGTTTGTATTTTACATATTTTATGTTTATGTGCACTTTATACTGTATATATACTTCATAAATCCCTCACAGGAAATTCTTTTGTTACAAAAAGACAGTATGTCCATAACACAGATGAAAAATATAAAAATACTTTTATTTAGGACATCACTGACTTATTTACATACAACATGTGCAAGATAGCACAGATTTAGTTTATTCTTTTGCACATGGAACTACAGACAGATACTATGTATTTATACTACATAGACTTTTTATTGAGTGATATCTTAAACAATATACACAAATAAATAAATGAAATAAATTCTCTGTAGTCTCTCCTTAATATTCAAGACTATAATCTTTTACATAATTATTTATATATACTGATGAATACAAAATAATATCATCGTTGTAGATTGTGTTCTTATCGTTCTCTCATCGTTCTCTGACAGGAATAGAGATAGGGATAGGAACCTGGGTGCTGTAATCTCAAGGTGGAGACCATCCTTCTCATCTCTTTTTGTTTACTAGCAGAGAAGTGAGTCGTCATGATGAGCCTACATCATGTGAGGAGTGAAGTAAATAAAAAGAAGGCGGAGGGTGTGTGTGTGTGTGTGTGTGTGAGAGAGAGAGTGACTGAGTGTATCTGCCCAGCTCATCCTTTGCTCATCCTTGTGTCTGGATCTCTCTCTTGAGCAGACGGGGGCAGTGTGCAGCTCTGACGCCGACATCAGCGTCATTCGGCCGCCCGGCAGTGAATGAAGAAGGCCGGTGTCCTTTTGGCAGGGAGGGGTCCTTCGATTTCAGGGCTGCCGCCTCCTCCTCCTCCTCCTCCTGGATGGAGCCCGGCTGTGTGCAGGCAGCGATGGCCGCCGGAGATGTCTCTAAGAAAGCATCGGCGAGGAACGTCGCGGTGGAGCGAAAAAACCTCATCACCGTCTGCAGGTACCGACGCACATTTGTTTGTATTTTGGTGTGTCAGTGAAAGCGACGAAGCGATGCGGGGCCGGCAGGAAGAGATAACAGATGTTACACCCATGTCCATGTTTGTGTTTTTAATGTTTAAAAGCAAGAACACCAATCGGGTCTTTTTTTTAATGTATAGTACGGCCACACTATAAACATACGGACGGCACATTCTGACATCCACGCTTACGTCATTCTCATCATGAATCCATTTTTTATGAACGCTGTAAGGCCAGCTAGCATGTAAGGACACAGAGACTGTATCATTTATAATTTGTCTTAACATTACAGAGATTTTCATACAAGCAAATAATCAGCATTAAGGCCTCTGTGTGACATCAGCAGTGTCATCTTTATCAGCGTGCCATTTCTCTTCTCCCTGATGATGATGTGGTTGCTATGACAACAACCTTCCTGGGGCAAGGACTAACTGGCACCTCGGGGACTAAGGGCAGTGAGGCAGTAAGGCCTCATGGTTGATTTGGGCTGTGTGGATTGCTGCTTGTTTTCTGCTTTGTGTGTGGGTGCTCTGCTTGTGTAAATCCTTTAGATATCCTTAATTAACTAAAGACACACACACACACACACACACACACATTGAACACTGCAGACCAATGCAAAATATGCATATGACGAGGATAATCTTATAAAAAGATCGTATATGAAATATTGCAGGTTGCTCCTAATGTCAGCTGGCGTTTACCTCACGGAAGAATCCTCATCACCAATACTTCAAAATGCTGCTCTGTAACCGGATCTTACCTCTGTGGAAGCTTCTAGACGAAAAGATAATGGATAGAATGTACATCAATGCACTCTGAACTCTCTGAGCTTAACTTTCCCTGATTTTGAGATAGAGACCATTTCCAAGATTCACTTGATTTAAATTGTTTGCCTTTGAGTGCCTTTTTATGGTCCGTTTAAATAGATAACTGCGCTAAATTGTTCAAAATATATCAGTGCAACACAATACGAGGCAAAACAGTGGAATGATATACGACACGAGGTTACAGTCCAGGTCAAGTCAGACAACCTTTTCAGAGTGCTGCACTGTTAAAGTATCCATAACCCCAATTCAGTCAGGAATATCTCAATCTGTGCTGTTCTCTGCACAAATTGAAATCAGAATGGTATACAGGTGAATAAAACTACAAACACAGGGGATGTGCTGTGCTTAATATGGAGGATAGTCAGCTGATGACTGTCCTGTATCTGACCATGGTGAGACGGAATGAATGACACATTGTTGCCTGGAACAATGGAGAGTAAAATGACTTGCCTCTCTGGTGACCATTGTCTTACAGACACACACACACACACACACACACACACCCCCCCACACACACACACAGTTGGCAAACTTACAGTGTGTGTGTGTGTGTTGCTAGCATGTCATCATCATCATGTCTCCATCTATTATAAATTAGCTCCATGTTTATTGCTGTCCATCGTTAGGCCTTACCTAGTCAGGTCCATTTTGTCCAAATGGCCTCTTGAACCCCACGTTATCTCTCTTTGTTAAAGTGGATTTTCTTGGCAGGTGTTCTTGCCGCAAAAACACCCGCTAAATTATTTAGTCACCAAGAAAATATTTAGGAGGAGTCCCTACAGGGAAAAGATAATGTTGGCTGAGGTAAACCCACCCTTTGCATCACCACAGCTGGGTCTAAGGTGTGTATCATATGGAGGAGGTCATCTCATTTGACCTCAAACACTAAATTGTGTAGCGAGGCAATCCTAATTATACGTAATTATAATGCTGGCAAAACTAGCACTCACAAAACCAAGACAAAGAAAGAAAAAGAAGCAAAACATTCATTAAGCTCTTCCAGTTTCCTTTCACAGTACAAACACACACTGGGCAATTTGATTGCGGAAACTAATCTGCTCTGTTTTGACCATGGACTTGTTATCTCTCAGTCTCCTATCTGCCCTCAGTGCATCATGGGATAGGCTACGGCCCTCTGATATGTGACTAATACTAAGCAGGTCAAGATAATGGATTCTAATCTTCCCACATTACTTGGACACGCTTTGTTTGGAGCACAAACAGGCATATTTACTGTATAATAGTGAGTGTGTTAGGTCAGACTGGAGAGGTCAGACTACATCCAGCCAGTCCAGTAAATTGTTGATGGACTTGTTGGAACTTCCTGAAGTCTCATCTTACTCATGGTGAACATGATGACATCAGACCTAACTGTAAATGGAAGAATCAGCATTAGGATGATGTGAGTGATGCTTCCTCTCACGGTGAATGAAATCGAATGCCTGTTCGTATGAAAAGTTGGAGTTTGTTGCGATGTTGATGTGGGTTGATTTCTCGGATGTCATTAGTTCGCACTTCCCTTCACTAGAATTAACTTTTTAATCTGAATTTCATGAATTCATCCAAAATTTCCTAGAAAGAGCACAATATAACATTTTGCTGAAAGTAATGTGAGATTGCATTCTATTAAGAAAGTGTTTGTGTCTGGCTCATCCTTCCTCCACAGGTTTTCAGTAAAGACCTTATTAGAAAAATACACAGCAGAGCCCATTGACGATTCATCTGAAGAGTTTATCAACTTTGCGGCCATCCTTGAACACATCCTCAGCCACCGTTTTAAAGGTAACAAACCAACAAATGTGTCTCTCTTAATTAGATGGCATAAAAGCAAAATAAAAACATAAGAAATGCTGTTCTTGATAAAATCCCACATTCATCTTATATTTATTATATCACACTTGTAAGTGAGCTCAATGGCTGCCAAGGTTGCTGCAACTGTTCAACAGACATTTATACTGTGGCTGCAGCTCCATGCACCCTTCAGTGTAATAAAAACGTGCTGCGTGTAAAATCAGTGAACCATAGAGAATTCTGTTTTTTTTGTTTTTTTTTTAGCCACTAGCAGGTGGTTTGATGGCCAGCAGAGCTACTGGGACTTCATCCGTCTGGCCTGTGGCAAAGTCCCAAACAGCTGCATCAGCAGCATTGAGAGCATGGAAAACATCAGCACCTCACGAGCCAAGGCAAGTATTACGCAACAATATAAACCATGACAACAACAACAATAATAATAGTGATGATTATTGAAAACTGAACATAAGACACCAAAGCTTTTACAGGAATGCTTTTTTTGAAAATAGGTTTTCAAAAGTGATTTAGAAGAAGATACAGATGTAGAACACGGGCGTTCCTTGGGCAGCCGAGGATTCCGATAGCAAAGGCTCTCTCCTCTTTAGTCTTTAAGTGCGAGGTGGGAACAGTAAGCTGGGCCCTGCCTGACGATCTCAGGCAGCACACTGGTTGGTAAGAGTATGATAATGATGATGATAATGATGAAAAACAGATATAGCAGAGAGTCAGAAAACAATGTTGATGTCTTCATAACTTTAATGGTCAAAACTGGAACAACAGACAACTGTTTGGGCTGTCTGAGCTACAGCACTCAGAAAGCACTGTTGTGTAAATGTATACAGTCCACCCGTGAGGGAAGCTACACACTTACCTAGAGCATTTTGTGCATCGTATGCATTTTCTTATTTTGTAATCTGTTAAGTGAAGAATTGTCCATGTCAGAATTCCGTCGGAGTGCAGCCCATTCCTCTCAGTACATAGAAGGATTTACTCTGTCATTGTGTATTTGCCATGAAATCTAGGCTAAAATCAGAAAACCGATTAGTCGATTGATTAAGTTAATTTCTTAACTTCAGGGCCGAGCCTGGATGAGAGTAGCGTTGATGGAGAAGAGACTGTCTGAGTACATAGCCACGGCCCTGAGAGACAGCAGAACGACCAGGTTAGAAGACCCAACACACTTCTCTAAAGCACTGTAGGATGGTACAATTCTGTGTGTACTACAAATGTGCTCTTACCTAATTGTACCTGTCTCTGTGCTCTAGAAGGTTCTATGTAGAAGGAGCCATCATGTTAAGAGAGGAAGCCACAGTCCTAACGGGGATGCTTATAGGCCTTGGAGCCATTGACTTTAGGTGAGGATTAAGACGTTTATAAGGCAGTTATTTTTAATGGATTAGATTCTTTTCAGTGTTTTCCTGCTCTTCCCCTGACGAACGTTATGTAGAATGATAAAGAGGTTGTCATGACGTTACCACGAGTTTCGGGGGTTCTCTGTTTTGTCTCATGTCTTTGTGATTTCTCTACCATAGTTTCTGTCTAAAAGGGGAGGCCTTGGATGGCAAATCTACTGCTGTGATTGACTACACACCCTACTTGAAATTCACACAAAGGTATATTAATTATACAGTCACAATTAAAATGGTGATAGACTGAGTATTTATGATACCAGCTTTTTGTATTGAAGAATCCCTGCTTTGTATCTAAGTGAGATACTATGCACAGGGTGCCAAATCAATCTATTGGTAAAGGCAACCATATGTTGTTAAGATTTTATACCATATGCGTCATGTACGATAGAGTGGTTGTGAGCTTGGTCACACCCATATGCAGTATATGTGCACGATAAAGGTTTATAATATATTTTTTGTGTGGGTAATATAATATATACCATTGCACTTGCATGCACACCCTGTTTAACATTAATTTCATTTGGTAATTAATTGTGTATTGGTTATTAGCGGGATTCTGCTTAGATGTTTAAACATGTTGTACTGATTCAATGTCTAGAGTTATATGCGTTGTGAACTAATGCAGTCATACACAAACTGAATTACTGCACAAATGAAATTGAATTAATCTAATCTAATCAAATGCTTCTGTTGTAGCTATGACTACCTGAGCGATGATGACGATAGACAGAGTGTTGACAGCAGCACAAGTGATGACAGCGTTCCAGAGCATCCATACGTCCCTTTGGTCACAGACGAGGAGAGCTGGAGCGCAAAGTGTCGCAAGATGGAGCAGAGATTCAAGATTGTCTATGCTCAGAAGGTGTGCAGCCATTTGTTGCCATTTGTTTCAATGTCGGCTTTGCGTTTACGTTTCTGGAACAATACATTGAAGCAGCTTTTCGCTGTAGAGAATGCTAAGCGCCTTGAAACATTAATTTAGCCTACATTAAATGACTCAATTAAACTTAGTGATTGTGCTATTGTGCCAAGAACTTGTTTGCCAAGAACATCAATGCTAGTTAAGGCCAATCTTCCGTTGAATGAAACTCGTATAAATTTTTGAGTTTATTGCTCATTGAGAATGAAGCAGATATATTTTGTTGTTAATGGTGCCCTCTTGTACTTGTTTAATAGAAACATACGAGTTACATGCTACTATACCATACTATACTACTATTAATCAATATGATTTTATTGTTGTTACTGCTCTCTCCACATACAGCAAATATATAAAGACAGCAGAAATGACCAAGTTCAGTTCCATTGTCTGGACATTATCAGAAGTAATCCCTGGAAATGTAATAAATCATGAGCTGAAACGCAGTCAATCAAGCAGGTTATCAAACATCGCAGTGGGGTATTTTGCAGTGGGACATTTCTTCAATGTGTGCAATGATATTTCTTGTCAGGGTTACCTGGAAGAGCTTGTGCGCTTACGTGAATCTCAGCTAAAAAACACAGAGACAGAGAACAAGAGGCTAAAGGTCAGGCTGGAGGAGCTGCAGAGTCAGAGCCAACAGGAGAAGAGGGAACTGGAGGCCATCATCCTGGAGCTGCAAGAGCAACTGTGAGTCCATCAAGCTCGTATTCATGCACCTGTACAGATTAGATCATGTGTTTAAAGACGATGAAATTGTGGTTTCACCTGCAGTACTTCAGTACAAGGCTGGAGGCAATACATTGTTAGAAAGCAAAGTAAAACTGTAGACTTTTCTGGGACAAGGCTACATCTCAACAGGGGAGTAAATGTCATTTTTCACAAATTTTCTGCTTAGATGACAGTTTCAGGTCTTGCTGTTGTCCTTGCCTGAGTTTAATTATTCATTTAAATTCAGCTTATTATTGTACCTTCATGTTTACAAGGACAAGCCTCATTCCATGTGATTCCAGCCACATGGCCAAAAATCTTTCCATCCCACTGGTCAACCAGTGGCCGACACTGCAGCCGTACAATGGCCACGAAGATGTCAAATTGTTCCGCAGGTATGTGTCTGTCCCCTGGTTAAGTACAATTCACATGCCGTTGTCCCTGTGATCTTATTTTACTGTTGGATATGAAATCAGCTGTTGGTTTTCCTTGTCGTCATCAGCCCTGTGGTCTACATGAGATCACTTTTATTTTATGATACGTTCGGTGTTTCACTAAATTATATATTTTCATATTTAGATTTTTACTCAGTTTTTAAAAATAATGCACCCTTTGTAAATTTTTGTTTACAAATGTTTAAATCCCTGAAATCACATTTCTCAGACCTACCTCAAAGTACTTCACAGCATTGCCTAGATGTAGTTGTCCCTTTTTGACCTGTAGGAGGAGCTTTCCAAGCACAGAGTTACTGTCAGTGGAGGTCAGCCTAGATTCAGACTCTCAGAGGATTGAAGGGAAACCAAACGGAGGGGCCTGGTGCACAGGTGACGTTATTAAAAAGTCACATAAGGTACCACATACATAACCACACACACACTTGAATTGGAAAAGCTGAATTCTATAATTTCCTTCCAGAAAAGGACTATACCCCTTCCATGATGGGCCTGTGCGGGTCTTTGGCCTCCATTCCAAGCTGCAAGTCTCTGGTTAGCCTCAAGTCCAGTGAGTGCCTGGTCAATATCAGCAATGAGGACAGTCCTGCCCTCTCCCCCAGCTAGGGGGCGCCAAAGAAACACTGCCAACCACTCACAGACCCCGAGACAATTCAGCATGTAAACAAACCTGTGGTAGGTGGACAAACGCTATCTTTCATGGCCATTATATGAGTCCCTTTACTCATAGACTGGAGCACAGCACTCTCTCCACTTACAAAAAACAGATGAAGCATTGGTGAAAGAGTAGCTGATCTGTCGGGGACTGTCCAACAAAGATGGAGGAATAGCTGCTGTACTGCCTTCGGTTTCAGAGTCTGTCATTGTCTTGCCAACAACAGGTTAACTTTTGACCTCTCTCATATTTCATGATGCCCAATCCTGTGCAATTACAGTAATGTATCTGTCACAGTCATCAAAACTCATTGTAGTGATATTCTGTATGTACTTGTCCATTTGTCTGTGTCTTACCAGTCTGTCAGGGGTATCTCATTCCGCCTGTTGTAATGTATACTACTGGAAGTGCAAGTGGAATGGGCTGTCTGAACTTTTAATGAATAGAAAAAAATGCTTTTCCTTGTAATGTCACATTAAGAGAGGACAGGTGAATTGATAAAACAGATACAAATGGTGTTGTAATGTGTCAAAACTATGCTCAGATGGTTTTATGGTGGAGATTATTTAAATTTAACAGCTTTAAGATATTAGGATGAATGAAAGTTTAGACCTTATTCAATCAGAGAGTAGATCCAGACTTTTAGGATGAGGCGTGTAAGGATTCTGTTAGGCTACTACGGTTTGTGGAGCCACAACGTGAACATTAAGAATACATCCCTGTTGCATATAAATGCAAAGTTGGATTGTGACTATGCAGAATGAATGTTTTCGTTCGGCTTTTTTTCTACAAACCTGGCTTGTTAGAATAGTTTGTGCGGGAGAGAAATAATGAATGTGCAATGTCTGTGTCATTTTATTCTTCGTTTTTGTGAACTGTTCATTTTATACTATCATTTATTTCATTTCATACTTACTTGTGTTACATGTCCTCATGTAAATTGCAATCTTATACATTGCTGAAAGTTGGGATGGATTGTATTATTTAAAAATGCAATAAAAACTGCCTTTTTTGAAATGTGACTGTGTACATTACACTTGTATTTGCTGTGCCCTGAAGAGATGAAGAGATTGGCCGTAGATTCAAGGAAAAACACCTGCCAGGCTCCCCTTTTGTCTTCATGTCTCCCAAATGATTGTCTTTCTTTAAATGGGGTCCAAGCAGCCTGACCCTATGCAGGGGTCATAGGTTAGGATCATTCATTCATTAACACAGACAAACGCACAGAGCTGGACAAACAGCAGCTGAATGTGCTTTGGTAGATGTAGGAAATGCATTTTGTAGTAGACACATTCCAGATGGACATACTGTCCAATTAACTCCCTGGCTGCAAATGATTGATACCAGTGGGTCATGTAAAGTTGTTTTAGGTTATCGGGCTTTGTTTTTTTGTGTCAGTCACATTCATCATCTGTCATAGTTGCATTGGACAAATGACTGGTGGCCATATGGTTCAACACTTCTGTGATAAAGCATGTTCACTCCCATTTTGGTGAGCCCAACACAAAAGTTTGTTATCTCAGTCTAGGCTGAAATCAAGAGCGAGCACATTTTGGGACAGTGTAGTTGGTTTCTGTTTTCATATTTGCCTGGTAATTCATCCCTAGGCGTTATCTCTCCTTATTATCTTGTTGCACCTTTGGCACTCCCTTTTACACAGAATAAGGACATTTATCTCCCACAACTCTGCACATATGCCACCCAAGATCAGCTCACTATAGAGACACACCTCACTGCTGACTGAACAGTGCACACACACACAGCTGGAGGATAATGTGATGAACGAATTGACCTGCAGATGAATGAATGAATGAAACATAGGCTGTAAATGCATACTGTGCATTGAGATTTCCCTTAAAATAAACTAACAGGTTCAGCAATTTGTAGCACTTAGTATTTGATTGTTTATGTTACTGAAAATGAACATGTGTAATTACTCAGAGAGAGGATTTTACCACATTGTCAACAATTTTTACTAACAATTTTCACAGATGAGGATCAGTGACAGGATTGTCTGAATGAAAACTGTCTGTATAAATGATATGTAGGTTGGGTAGATTGTTTAATATGATACGTTAAGGTCTATACAATTGTGTGGCATTTATTTTATTCAAAACAGTTAAAACAACCCTACACCTGCTCTCTCTGGCTCCAAAGGAAAAACCAACAATCCACGACCTTATGGAGCTCATCCTAACACTCTCCTCCCATCACTTTGTGCGCTCTACTCTTAAATGCTTTGAATACCGCAAATTTTCAAAGCTCTGCCTGTCAAACCTGAGCCGGTCACGTGATTGACAAAGTTTGTATACGTCACCAGTCACGTGGTTTTTCAGCGAAGCAAGCCTCGGCACAGTGCCTCGAAACAAACAGCCTGGCGACTTTGACGCACGCTCCGAAGCCTCGGTATCAGACTCAACATCACTGGCTGGGACCATCACGCAAATATCTGGGCCACCAAACACGCTCCAGAGCGATAAACTAAATGAAATATTCTTCAAGGTTAGCTCACAAGACGCAGGGCTTAGAGTTTAAACGACTTTTTGAAACTGGAGTTGCTTCCTTTTTCGGCAAAGGAGTGAAATATCTCAACCTCCTCACAAAGAAACTTTGCATGCTAGGCTGCTAACAAGTACACAAGCCAGAAGAAAAAAAAACGTATGATGAACCGTGCAGACTGGCCTACAAGTTATTAACAACGTCTCAGCTCTCTCTCTTGGTGTCGGCGGTAGCTACATTTACTCGGAAATGTTATTTATTTGACTAAAGAGGGACTTTTGTAAGTTTTTCAATAGTCGAGTTGAGACGAGACGCAGCTGGTAACTTAGCCAGCCACTGCCAGCGCTTCCACAGAGCGCCCCCTGGTTTTCATCAGGCAGGTCATCCACGGCACTACTCAGCTGGCTCAGAGAAGATGTCTGGCCGAAGTGGACTTGGACAAAGCCGGGGGGCCGCAGTGGGTCCACAGCCACTCAAGGCGACCATTCCGTATCAGCTGGCTTGCAAACCTCGATCGGCTTGGAGAGATGGAAAGTCAGGTATGAGACCTCAGTGCGTCCCGTAGGATGTACAGATCGTTTGTTGATCTCTTTACCACCATTTAAACAACCACAAGAGTGCGCACGAATTTACAAATATGTTTATTTAACAAAGTCGCCGGCAAAGATAAATATTTTGTTGAAGGAAACTTCAATTGCATCGCCCGGTCATGAGGTATTAACACGGAAATCACCATACAACAATTATTACGGAGCTAAGCGACATTAAACAACCAATGTTAAAGTATGTGCTTGTTTAATAAAACAATAATATTAAAAATTTGTCCGTATATCCAAAAATTTCATCTAGAAGACAAAACTAGTTTGCCAATTGAAGTTCTCACTTGATTCAAGTAATGACATGCAGATGATAATTAAATATAACGAACACGACAACCTGGCAGTTGATTGCAGTATGGCAGCTGATGCTGACAGTGAGCACCGTAGAGCTTACAACAGAACGCCTTCATTATATAAAGACAATGTTTGTGGAAGCCAAATGTGCACAAACTACTGTAATTTCAACATTATTTTGGTATTTGATTGCACTGAGTGGGACACGTGCCAGACAAAGTATTGTAAAAGAGTGCAAATCCATATTGGATTTATTATTTTCCAAATAATGCAAACGAAATGGCAAAAGAAGAAAAAAGTGGAGTCCCACCAACAAATTCTTCATTTTGAGATAATTTGGCAACAAAACTGCACATTTCATGGGTCATATCATAAGACAACAGAGAAGGGGTGCTAGTCAGAATGGTTATTTGATAAAAGGAGTAAATTCTCTTTTCCAGCCCTTCCTGTTTTACATTTGAAGAGATACTAATTGGGTACTGGCGTTTGGGTACTTAAAAGTTCACCACATGGGATCACTACTGCCAAAAAGTTTCAGTCTGTTGACAGATGTAAAATGAACAGTTGTCTCCTACTGACAGCAGGAAAGGCCAAATCACATCTGCTTAGTTCTGGAATGAGGCGGACAGTGTCTCTGGATGCCATCATCGGTCCATACCTGCAGGGACACTGGCCTAAAGAACCAGAGGGCCAGGGCAACCTGTCTCGCAAGGACAAATCTACCCAGGTCAGCTCGAAATGAGGAAAGCTGTGGAAATGTTTGATTAATGAATGGAATGCATTATGTTGCCACTGCTGTTTTCATAGTTAAAACTAGTTCAGCTAAACTAAATAATCCGTCTGTGCACTTTGAGGAGAGAATACTCTTTGCAGAGAGGATACCCTGCAGAGAGAGTGTTAGGTTCTTGCATAGCTGTGATAGAGTGGGAACTGCAACAGGGTGAACAGTCCCTGAGTCAGCTGAGGAGACAGTTTTGGCTGCACCCATCCTCTCTGCTATCTGTGCAGGCTCTCGCCACTGCTCTTTGGTTGCCCACATCCTCTCCCCCTTTCTATTTTTCAATTTCTCTGGCTCTTTCGTTGTTTAACAAAAGCAGAGAGGCACTGTGGGTGTGAATGATGTGATGATGCGTTGTGAAAGATTGATTTGTGCTGGAAGTGTGCAACAGTTCTTATTCACACGGTGTGTGGTTCTTTTGTATTCTGAGGTTAAATGTTTTTGGACTCACTATGGTCTTTGTACACCTTGCACAGGCGTCAAATATCATCTACTTCTTAATGACATCATATACATTATATACATCTTGATGACATGCATATCTTATTTTCACTGAAAAGCACACAATGGTTATGGTTGCATGCTGACTTATATCGTACGGTCTTCTTCCTCAGACCCCTGATTCATGGTCGGACAAAGCCCAGAGCCGGAGAAGTAGCAGTAGTCACAAACGTTCTGCGTCATGGGGCAGTGCAGAGCATCTACGGGAGGTGAATCACCATGCCAGTACTGTGTTTGTAACTACCAGGTTGCTAGGATTGGGTTTAGCTAAGCTGTTTATCAGAGAGCAAGAACTTGAAAAGGCCAAACTGCCTGAGAAAGCTATTTTAAATGTTTGAGCTGGAGACCATACGATATCGTCCCTCAAGAAATTTTACTTTTTAACACATCTCACTAAACCATCAGTCCTCATATCGGTTTTAGCCGCACAAACATATGTTGAGAATATACAGTTGACCAAAGCCTCTGAAGAAAGCAGTACATATGTAGCATAAAATGTGTCACATTTGAATACTTTGCGTTTGGGTGTGTGTGCATGCTGACTGACAGTAACTTCTGTGCATTGCAGATTGCTCAACTCAAACAGCAGCTGCAACAGCGCACCAAAGGAGTCTCAGGAGGCCACGATAAAGAACACCAGCGTAGCTTTCCCCAGGGGACCTATAGCCTAGGAACTACACAGGTATCTAACCCTGTCATCACTATCAACACGTGCTACTCAGCATGGATGCTGTTGATGCCTTCATGTATGCAAGTAGTTTTGTCAGTCATTGTATGCACTATGTCTGTGTGCGCATTAGCACGGTTACAGTGAAAATGCTGCGACCCCATCAGCAGAGAGTTATGGTGAAATATATTATTCACACAAGTCAATAATCGAAGCGAAGCCCATCACAGGAAGTTCATGAAGTAAACGACTGAAGCAACAGGAAGGCAACTGTGTCATAGCACTTCTGCTTTTCAGAATGGAATGCATAGTTCTGCTTTTGAGAACAGCTGTTAAGTACTGTGGCAATATTGTGCCACCCTCATTGACCTGAACTTCTTTCAAAACAACATGGGAACATGACAAACGGTCAAGGAAGCCAATAAAAGTCATTCATACCAGACTAATACCTCTTGACATGTATGGTTCTATTTGTTTTAATGAGTAATAGCCAGAGTTTTGTTCTGCTCTGTTGCCTTGTAATAATAACCTTAATTTTAACAACTTTTTTTTCATCTTTAGACCCAGCCAATTCCTATTCCACTTGTCCCTCTGTCCACACTGGCTCCTCGTCTGCGCTGCAGTGTGGAGGGCCTCAACCAGGAGCTAGAGGGCATGTTCATCTGCCAGCCACCACATCATCAGCACAAGGTGTCACTCTCTCACCACATGGCACACATGCAGAAAGGAGTTCAGTATGTCTACAGCGCACGATTAGCATTGTAATTTTCTTTTTGGTCAGCTCCTTGAGGTTCCAGATGGCCATCGGGCTCCTGTCCCTCCCCAGAGCTGCAGCAGTGGATCTCAGAGTGGACCTGCCACCACACCCATATCCACACCTTCATCGTCCTGCTCATCACCCTGCTCATTTGCAACACATGTCTCTACCTCCCCACCAAGTTCTGAAGATGTGGTGGGGTTGCACCAAGGTTAGTTTGGCTTTTCTTTTCTTTTGATGCTATCTCCTTCCAGCTCAGCACATCACTGCCAGATCTTTTCTGGCTGCTCAATTTAATTTTTTTCATCTTGGAAAGTGCTCAATGTTGGATGTCCCAGGAGGAGGCTGGGTGGGATCTGTACAAACATCCATAGCTGTGGCTAGGAGCAATGGCAGTATGTGTGTGGGACCGGAATCTTGTCCAACACTTACTTGGAATCACTTAGTTGAAAAGAATGGCATTAAGGTGCAAAGAATAAATAATTATTACTCATACAAAAAGATCAACTCTTGATCAGTTCCCTACCTGTTTGGCTTAGAACTTATCTATCAAAATTATCCACGTCAATTAAACAATAAATATGGCTTTGATTTCAAGTACAGAAAACTGTTATGTCTGTACACAACAGTGATAAATTATTTGTAAGAAAACATTTTGTTACATGCATTGGTGACTAAGTAGGAATCAATAATATTTTTGTTTTTATTTAATTTTTTGTGTCATTTTCTGCTTTATCGTGATAGTTACAGTAGAGAGACAGGCAGGAAAGACAGGGCTGAGAGAGGTGATGACATAGCAAAGGGCACAGGCCGGAATCCAACCCACGCGGATGAGTTATGCGTTACACGCTTTAACCAGTGATCCACCGGGCGCCCTCTGGTTCATTTTATAGCTGGAATGTTTTACTAGAGCCATCCAACACGGTCTGTGTTCCCAACAGTATATTTTGTTCAGTGGTCGCGAGCTACAGCAAATGTCTGTTGGCTCTGTTTGTAGGGAACAGGAACCTCAGTTTGTCTTACTGTCTTCCAGACTATCTGTTATCTGAAGGTAATACAGTGCCACTGTCCTAAGGGGGCTTTGTATTCACATCCACAGGGTGCAGATTGGAAAATTGAGCCATTCCTTGGCGTCATATGCCACCTGGGAGAGCGGGAAATTCTATCAGTTTTACATTCATTACAGTTATTATCCCTCAAAAATAAATACTTTTGAAATTAACAACAGCATTGAAAGGACAACTCAGCTTTGTTTACTGATGGGTCAATATTACTTGTACCTTAGTCATTTTAAATGAGTTTTCTTTTACCCAGGTATAACCTTGGAATATCCACCACTGTATTTTTCCTTCCATCTTGCTGCTAGGTAATGCAGAGACATGCCTCCTGTCACCCTTCTCCTCCTACACTGAAACTGATCATCCCCTGCCTGTGCTGATGTCTTCTTCACCTGGGCCCAACAAAAGTTGCTGCTTCCAAAGAGAACCCCCCGAAGGCTGTGAAAAAGTCCGTGTCTGGGAGGAGATCAGGTCGGTTTATTGATCTACCTCTGAACATAGTCAAGTCTGGGAACCAATTGTCTTAACTGCCACATCATCAAGCCACTATCTGGGCCCTCTAGCAGCAACTTTTGTGGCAGTGTGTGTGGCTTCCCACGTAATGATCAGATGTTTGAAATCTCTCATAAGCATACTAAAACAAGGCTGCAAAATGACTGATAAAATAGTTATCAGATCATATCACCCAATGAACCAATGACTCATGGTCAAGTTTTACGAAAAGTCCAGACTCCTGCGTTTTGCCCCTAAAAGAGCATTTTCACTGTCTAGGTCTTTCATATGCAAGCGAGTGAATCACATCCTTCCATACTACAGGATTGACACTCAAACATGTTTTACACTGAGTGAGTGGTGTGGATACAACAGATTGTTGGGCAAATTGGGGCATCACACAACATTTTGTGCAATTTTGAAGTCAGTGTACATACTGCAATATTTCAACCATGTACATCAACTTGGTTATACACTAAAATTGAGGCTTAGTATAAGGAATGGCATCTTTAATTATACATGTTTTTACTTTTGGCATTGCGGACAATATCCCTGAATTTTGTCTATGTATATGTTTATACAGTATTACAAGTTTCTATCTGAACCCAGGCACATCTTGAAATACTGGGCTTAATAGTTTTACCACCCAGTCAAACTCAACACTAAACCAAAATGCCATATGGAAACTTATGATACCGAATTCATGACAAATTAACGATTTGGTTTCTCACAGCTACTTGTCTCTCATTCTGTAGTGCTCCAGACCTGACCAAGCCAACCTTCATCACATCCTGCCCAGACCCCAACAAGGTAAACTTTACCCCTTATGGGGGCTCAGCTTTCTGTCCTGTCAGTCTCCTGAAGCCCCTGCTGCCCTCCATGGACCTGTTACTCCGCAGCCTTGCGGCATCACCAGCAAACAGTTGCTTGAGCCAAGGCACAAGCTCCTGCCAGGCAACCTCATCTAGCAACATGGCTTCTCCTTCAGATCCTCCTGCCACCGTTGCCATAGGAGAAGGCTCCGGGGAGGGCCTCGCTTTCTGATTACGGAAAGCAGCTGCGGAAATGTTTTCTTTGGATAGCATATGCATAGTGGAGATATTTCATTTCCTCCTGATTGTGATACAAGGCATTACAGATGGGAAATGAGTAGTTACAAAACGCAAAATAATTGCTCAACCAAACCGCAAGTAGTCGCAGCCTTCTGGTTAGTGTTTCTGAAAAGTCACAGCCTATACTCTGACAGCACTTTTTCAAATCATTTTATTTTCACTCTAGTTTTGATCATTCCTCCCAGTGGTATGTATGATATCCCTATTTGTCATGTACAGCGATCACCATGCCATTGCCATCAGCTAGCTGCAAGTGGAAAGCTCATGGGACCTGGGGTGGATTTTTTTCGTTTGTTTTATTTTAGGAAAAGACTGCACAAGCCTGTTTCCTTTTTCTATGTGTCTAAAAATAATATAGTGTTAAAATAATAATAGCGGATGAAGAATTGATGTCCTTTCCATGCAATTCAAAGGATATGCTCTATGAGCTACTTGTTGCGGTTTCCAGACATTGACATTTGTCCAAAGACATTGCTGACCAAATATGACTGCTAGAGATGTGACAGGACCACTCGTTTACTCTGCAGTGTCAGTTTGTGACTGACTAACTGATCCCCCCTCCTTTCCTTACTTGATGCACAGTTTTCTCCCATAGAGGTCAAGGTATCCTTGCTATACTTATGTTATTCTGCTTTTAAAACTACTCAGTAGAAGAAAAACCTCTCTTTGGTAGGTCTGGTTGCTTTTACTATACAATGATGTTTATCTGCATTTCAACTAAAAATTGTTTTCTGATTCATTAAATGATTTCTTGAAATGTAATGTTTACTTAGCCTGACCGTGCACCCTAATGGGTGTGGATTGTGGAAGTACAAAGCATGACAAATCAGTTGGGTACTGTTATTTACATAAAACATTACTCCGTGAAATCACATTGTGCTTATTGTAGACTGAAAGGATTTATTTTATTTGGACTTTGCTTAGAATGATACCTTAAAGACTGCAGCTCATGCATTCCTGCTTTAATGGTTGAACAGTTTGTCCTTATTCTGATCTTATTACTTGCAAAAGTAATTTGCGCACATGTTAATGGGTAGACTCCATATTGCTACGTTGTCGAGTTGGATTTCATTGTTTATATTTGATGTTTCACAGACTAGTTGACTACCTAACCAGTTTTAGTTGTGTAGAATTAACATCCTTAATGTTTAGTCTTTCTCAGATGTTTCTTTTCTGCCAAGCTGACAAATTATATTCATATAGTTTTATTACAAGTAGACATGTTTGCACAAATAGAACTGCCACTTATGAGTTGCAATTCTTATTTTTATATTACTTTTTTACTTCATTGTAAAATTAAGTAGCAATGTGTATTTTCTACATCTTTTCAATTGCCTGCAACATAAGCTAAAAAAAATACCCGTTGTAGTTTTGTTCTGTCTGTAGAGTGGAGGCAGGTGTAACATGAGAAATTGTGTTGTGTTGTTTATGCACTTCAGGAGATGGTTTTATGTGGAGCAGACACTTCTTCCATGCAGGTGTGGCAAGTTGTTTCATTGTTTTGGTGCACGCCGATCAAAAGGTGACGGATCTTTTGGCGAGCACACACCTGGTCATAGTCTCCCGGTGAAACACTGATGGATTGATGGATTCTCCTTTAGCAGGACGCAGTTTGACTCAGTATGTTTAATGAATCATTGTGGATGCTGGGGGCATTCTGTTATCTCAGGTTCTGTGTTCTCTCCACATAAATGTTTCAAGACAGCATTGTCCTGGTGTTTAATAAAATGGTATTATTTCATAACTTTGAATGCTCTAATTTTATTTGTCTTCAGTTATGTGTGGTTTTGTGGTCATTAATAGGACACAAAACAACAATATCAGTACGAGCATCATACATTAGATAAATATAGTTGTTGTCTATAGCAGCGTCATCTTATCCAAAAGTGACATATCCTGGAACAGTGTTTACAAGTACTCAAAGTCCTTGAAGCACGAAGAATCACGATTGTTGGCTTTAATCATTCATCCCAATGTAAAGTGGATTGTCAACAATTAATCTGACAAATCCGCTTGACGGCGCAGTCTCCAGGGGGAAATGTGCATGACGCGTTTTTAGAAAAAAGCACATAGGATCCTCCAGTACAATCATCTATTACATGTCAAGAACTCATTTTTACTTCACGCCTGGCGGTGTCGCAATAATAATACCAGATTAAACAGACAGAGATATAGGATTACAGATGACGCATTACGTGCAGTTAATTATTAACATGCCTTACGTCAACGCTTAACTATCAACTACAACAGTTAAATTTTTCAACAAGATATCAACTTCCCGTTTATATCCTCAGGTAAGGTTAGTGGGAGTGTGTAATTAGTTTTAACAGTTTTAATTCTCCAATTACATATCAGAATAATGTTTTGTAATGACTCGGTTTAAAGTGGTTATAAATGCAGAACATATGTCTCAGAGAATGAAAGCGAGGTCCAGTGTGCATATATGATGGCTTTATGGAAGACACTGACATCTTGTGGTTTAAAATCATTTCATCACTACTTTCAAGCCAAATTCTCTCAAAAGACCGTAATGTGAACATGTAAATGAAAAAGGGATTTTATTCTTTTAATAATAATGAGCCCTTGTTGGCACACACAGATAGTGTAAAGTGCACACAGCTGTTACCGTTGCATTGTGGGATTGGAGGTGGTGCACAGTTAAGTGTACAGCCCGGTGTGCGGGAACTGCAGCAGCTCAGAGAAGCGCACATTTTGTCCGCAGATATTCGCTTGTAGGTGGCACTGTCAGCAGGAGGAGGAGGACTGTCCACCATGTCGTCCATACTGGGCACCGTCTTCAAGCAATTAAAGAGCCATCCAGCTGTGAGTGTCATTTACGGTTCTGTTCACGGTTTGTCAATGACCCGGTGACATTGAAACGAGCCTTTTTCCACGCGCGCGTTACCGGCCACGCGCGCACCTGTCGGACCGCTAGATGATGAATTCCCCACGACCCGCTTTGCTTACTGTGAAATCATGTTGCCGACGCCTATGTAAAAATTTGTCAAAGGGCGCGATCCGCATAGCTTACATATGTAATAAGAGCCCATCGCTCTCAACGTCTGGCACCAGTGCGTGTAACGGGAATGGAAAACGTCAAATTGCAGCAAAGAACGACAAAATTCATGCATACGTTTGCTCTTTGTCACGAATGCGCGTTTAAATCATCTGAATGAATCACATGAAGGACAAGGAGCGCCCTTGTTGTAATAGACATGCTGAAGTCGTGGTTTTTGGTGCGGACGGGTTTAAAACACTGTGTGGTTTCCTTTAAGAACAAAATTCCACCATGTATACATGTGACCGCAGCACGTACACTTCAGTACAGTATACAGTCCATACTGGCACGACCCAAGGCCTGACCGTTTTACAGCATGGCAACCGGCATATCTACCCAAGGGCGACAGGGTGACACCATTTGCTTTATGGCAGCCTCCATATTAGTGCACTGTTGTTTACTTTATTAAAGGACGGCAATTTATGATTTCAACTTGGAAGCCACGGGAAAAATCAGCAACTGTGGCTGTTATATTTCTTCCATTATACCACAAGCAAATAAGAAGGATATTGTGTTGGTTTTTACTATGTTAGTATAATAAAACAATTTAACATAAGCAAATATTGTTCAGGATGATGGGAATACACTAGGAGTATAGTATAGTATGATTTGAGTAATCCTTTTATCCCAGAGTTTTACTGTTTTACTGCAACTCTTACTGTTGCAGACACGTTTAACTAAACAAATAATGAGGTAATGTGTTGTTCCTTACTGCTCACTACCCTGCTCCCCTTTATCAGGATACCTGGGCCTACCCATTCTTGACTCGCAATAAAATCCTGCAATCATTCTTGAATGTTATTTGGACCCTGCGTTAGATTCCTTTGTTGTCACTGTACTCTCTTCAATGGACCAGGTCAGGGGGTTTTGTCGCTTGAGGTTGTCTAACTTTTAGTCTTTTTCTTACTATGTGTTTGGCGACTATTAGGTCCTCTACCTCAGATGAAGGACCTTTATGATTTGACAATGATGACTTAGCTTTGGGGATTTGTGCAAAACATGTGCATCAAGCGTTTTCCCTTAAGTTTACCTCATATGGTGGTTTTATAACCACGATTGGCTGTAGCATCCCTAATGTCATGTTCTTTCACGCGAACTGGAATAAAGCGAAATATGAATTGTGGCTGATCTTTTTTTGGTTTTCTTTCTCAAGTGTTACAGATTATGTGAAATTTTTGTTTGTTTGTTAATTTATCTTCCTCCTCTGTCCACTAGCTGATCCCCCTCTTCATCTTCATCGGTGGTGGGGCAACCATGAGTATGCTGTACTTGGGTCGGCTAGCCCTGAAAAACCCTGATGTCTCGTAAGTCTCTGTGAGAGTGTTGATGGATTAGAAATAGTTTCTTACTGTACAAAGTGGATTTTGTATAGAACATTCATTTCCTTTTTAGATTGCCTTTTTCACATAACACATCACATAAATGTCTGTGTCTCTGTGTTTGTTCGTAGTTTTAACATGGCGTCCTCTGCCATTGTGTTCTTTTGCATGTTCTTGTTTTTAATAAAACAACAATAAAGTGAAGAATAACAATTATCCTATGGTTTATTTTGCCTCTTCTTTTGTTCACAGATGGGACCGCAAGAACAACCCTGAGCCCTGGAATAACTTACACCCAAATCAGCAATACAAGGTACGAGCCCCTCTGCACATTATGCATACTTCTCCAATTTTAATGCATGTTATTTCTATTTGTTCATATTGTTTATACAAGATTTAAGATAGCAGCTTTCATATACTGACTCTGAGTGTATGTTTGTACTTTCAGCTCTTCAAAGTCAACATGGACTATACCAAGCTGAAGAAGGACAGGCCTGATTTCTAAATCACTCCTTCTGACATTGCGTTCAGTGTCAGGAGCTTTTACCCATTTTACCAAATACAAATAAACTCATGGCTCTTAATGAAGGGTTAATACACTTGTGCAGTTCAGTCAATTTGTTTGCAGTGGAAGGTGAATAGAATGATCAATATCAATGACAGCTATCTGTACAAACAAAACTGACAAATGTCTGTTTTAGAAATTGATTTATTTTCTGGCTTTGCTGTAATGTAAATGAATGTAATGTAATGAATGTTGCCATGTTAAACTGTTTAGATCATACATTTCACTGTTGTGTCTATTCTTTGCACATTTTAGATCCACATTAGCTATATCATCAACTTGGACCACATAGACTGATTCACATCTTGCATCTAAAAGCTTCAAGTGTGTCTAATTTGATTCCAGCAACATTTCCTGAACACAGAAAAAAGAAACAAACAAAACTGTCTCATACACTAACACAGGTATTCTGGAATATAGTTGTAGCTGTAGGTGACTGATTGCTATACTGCATCGTGTAGATGACAATATATTATGCTCCAGCCAACACATGCTTTAGAATTATGTCCATGAAGCTTATATTTAAATATTCATGACATTATTATTATTATTATTATTATTATTATTATTATTATATATATAAATAAATAATAATATTATTACTA
>OMNV01008833.1:0-12576 GCA_900303265.1 Brotula barbata
TGTGGCAGCGAGGTCGCGGGTTCAGTCTCCGACCCCGACGGCTCTCCTCCTCGCCGTCGTGAATCTGAATTTCCGAATAAGAGAGGAAAAGAAAAGGGGGGCTCAGAAGTGGTCTTAAGGCTCCCAAAGCCCACATTGAGAATATGAACCTGGAGGATTTCGGGCCGGATTATTGTCAGCGATGAAGAAGAAGAAGAAGAAGAAGTGCTCTTCTCTTTGATATTCAGTATCACAGAATGAGACACGGGCAGCAAATATACGGCGGGAGGTGAAGAGTTAAGTCATTTCACTCCGTAATCTCGGTCATTGGATTGAAATATACCCGAAGTCACAGCGCTTTCACTTCCCATTGTAGCCTCGTAAGTCCTGCAAACTATGTGACAACGGGGATTTTATAGGTTTACTGTCACAACGTGCGAGGTGGGAATCTGCGTCAAATTAAGATATAAAGTTTGACGCAAGACACGGTTGTGTGATGATCTCGGGTGAATCTCAGTGCTGGGACGAGCAGAAAAAAACCCCCCCAAAACACACTAACCAGGCAGAAACGTGTCGTCCATCTTTGGCGTTTTATAGACGTGGGTCATAGCAGCAGATCGTAAATTTCGGACTATCGGCTTTTTGCAGGTTGCCCGTGCTTGCGGGAATGAACGGAGCACGGGTCTCATCCTGCAGACAGATAGAAAGATTTTTGATTGATGGCCGACGTGATTCGTCCACATTGTTTACGTACGTTTCCGACAGCCAAAGAGGAGCGAAAATATGGGAAAAAAAATTGAATGGAACAATATGTTTTGATACAAAATTCCAGTAAATTAATCAAAACAAACAACAAACTACTATCTTAAATAAATGTTTCGGAAATACAAAAATGCATTTGGTGCCCCGATTAAAATTTTACTTTTTCCAGACATTTGTTCAGTGATCTAGTTCTGAGTTGTCTGGAGCGCACCGTTAGCTGATGGCTAGCTAGCTATCTATCGTTGCCCTCTAATCACATTAAACAATTTGAATGCTAACGAAATGTCCACCGTCCATTAGATTAACATTTTTTCGACCTGCTGCATAAAACAAAGGCAGCAACATCCTTCCTACTTGACCCTAGATGTCCAGTCTGATTATGACGTGCGACGTTTGACTCAGGCTCCACTTAGCCATCCAGAGCTCCAGCTAGGAGATAAAAAAAAAAACATTACAAAAAGTGAATTATTCAAAAGAATCGAATGCAGGTGGAATATTGTAACAAAGTGTAGGGGTGGATGACAAAGTATTTTAAGAAATACATCAAATAAAGCTATTTTTATACAAATTAGACACGGTTGCTTTTCAAGATGATAAAATTAATAATAAATACTTGCCAAACCACACGGAAATGAAAAGCTTAAAAATAAGAAGAATATCCAATGGCAATCACCAGTTAACTCCTAACTTCTGACATCATTTTTCAACATACAAAGTCAGCTGTTCGAGACAGCAGATGTCCCAGACGCTCGCTCTGCTGCGCACTTTACTGTTATGAACTCTACTCTGAAGAACTTGGGTTACAGGGAACCGACGAGACAGTCGGTGACAATTAAACGAGTCGTTGCACTTCAGAAATAAACACAAACAGCAACAGATTTGCAGTTTGCGTTGGATACAAATAAAGATCAGTCTGAGAAATACGTGCAACGAATCAATGAAGTCAACCCACGCAGCGAAAACGTAAACTACGCAGAATGTTAGCGTTAATAACAGCTATAGGAAAGAAAACGACGATGAACTGGGAACAAAGGAACCTGAGCTGCCACGGGGGCGCTCGTACGGCACGGAGGACCGCCTGTGCGGTCATAGTTAATATTTTATATGTTTATAGCTGCGTGTTTGTGTGTCTTTTCCCTGAATAAACGTCAACTCAAGAGAGAGTAGAGACAGAGAGAAAACATGCAAAGTGGTAAAAACGAGTCTTTTTGTAGCCGTAAGGTGTCTTATTCTACTGTGACGTCCCTCCACTCGTGTGTGTATGAAGTGTATGTACTGTATGTATCTATTGTGTGTGTGTGTGTGTGTGTGTGTGTCAGCTCCACGGGGAGGTGAGCGAGGATGCTGGAGGTCAGGATCTACAGGATGAATCTGCACTGTTCAAAGGCCTTTTTCTGTAGGGCAAACAGAGAGATGGAGAACTTGATAGGTGTTTGTGGCAGTGTGCGAGTGAGCGAGTGTGTGTGTGCGTGCGTGCATGCGTGTGCCCGAGCGTGCGCGCAAAAGAAACGGAGGGTGAAAAGAAAGATTATGTGTTTATTTGTTTACACTGCCTCCGAGGTCCTGCGGTCTCTTTGACCATCACTCCCTCTTTTCCTTAGACTTTCTCAGCCTCCTTAACTCACCATCTTGTCTTTTCTATCCTTACTTTCATCCCCCTCCCCACCCACACACACACACACACACACGTAAGTTTCTATTGATTTTATTACCCATAGCAGCAAACACCACATTAGGCCAAACCCTGGGGGTATCTCTGACTCTCCAGCAGATGCTCCAGGCTGTCTGCACCGCAGCAGATATTACCCATGCTGCCACACACAGGCGCTCGCTCATCCAAATCTCACTCAGGCCGTTCCACTCTCTCCACCTCCGGATGACAGCTGCGGTAGGAATGACCGCCGCATCAGTTTGTTTGGGATATCTGGCTGCGGTTGTTTGACCAATAAAATAATCCGGCACGAAACACAGAAGGAGCGAGAGAAACACACCGTCTCATCTCAGGAGGAGCCACGCTCATCTATCATTCAATGGCAGCCAAACTGGAAGACAAAACTTGGCAGAAAAGTTTTTTTTTTTTTTAAATACTTTTTTCTTCGCGCTATACCAAATTTGCTGATTGGGAATTAATGCCAAAGGTCCATCAAACGCGTCAGAAACCCTTGAAGCCCGACGTGAACGCCGTCACCGGTTCATTCTCCCGCGTTGGAGACGTTTCGGATTTTGGGTCGTGTTTTTATGGATTCCGTTGAATTTGGAATTTCGCCGCGTTCCCGTTTGCCGACGCGCGGAGCTGGTCGGGAACCGGAAGCCATTCGATGTTAGGAACGGCTGTCCGAGTGCAACACGACACGAGTGGCCTCTCCTACAATCAAAAACGTTTAGAGAAAACGGCAGATACGAGCAGAGGACGACGTCGACAAAATCCTGAGCGGTACGCAAACCAAACATCCCGTGATGAAGATTTGGTAAACGTGTTCCCTACACCCCTCCTTTCCTTCTGCCACCCCTTACTTCACCAGGCAACCTCTGTTATGGGGTTGTAACAAGTGAACGGTGGTAAATACCCTTCAAATGTTTCCCTTTAAAACGTCCCCAACATGTTGCTTTGTTTCAGGGGTTGAGGAGAGGAGGAGCAGACGGAGGAGGGAAATGCGCTGCACCGGTGTGTATCGGGGCTTCTCCAGACGGTCAATATCCATGCAAGCCCTGCAATGTGATGAGCGTCTACGAGGACGACAACACGCCAATAATACGCTATAGATTTTGGCCTCGTCAAACCATAATTCTGTTTATCACAGTCATCTGTCTCCCTCCAGTCCTCCTCTCTCCACATTCCTTCACACGGCTCCTCCTGTGCCTTATATTGACCAATATGGGCTTCTAGTATGCAGCGTCGTTAAAAGTTTACAGTGACTGTACGGGAGGATATCAGGCCTGGACAACTGTTGAATTCACATTTCAATTAGGCGTCCGGTTTATAAGCTGCGGGGGAACAAAACGCTCTTCCTCCGGAGCTGTAAAACATCAGCACGCCGACTGCTCTCCCGGCTGAAATGGAAGCAAAATGTCTCCCCGGGTTTTGTTTTTTTTCTTTATAATTGCCAGTTACCGCGGAAAAGATGGAACAACGATTAGCTCGCAGGGCGGCAAAACTCTCCGCGGCACCGAACGGACGACTCCAAGGCCAAAATGTGTCCGGTCCGCACTCAGCGCACGCGTTTCCTCCGGCGTGGAAACAACGCAGACGAGCGCCAAGACGTCAAATATATCAACGTTTACCTTGGACTCTTAAGAGGTCAAATGAACTTCTCAACTGAAAAATGAATGCGTTATTTAAAAACAAACAAAAACAAGAATTCCAGAAATAACAACAACAAAAATACAGTACTTTCCTTGAACGTTCCCGCCTCCATTTTATAACTTTTTGAGTATTTCGTGTTGTTAAGGTTAATTATGCTGCTAATGTAAACAGTGCGAGAAAGAAGTGGAGTCTATGCGTTGCTACTATGTCTTTTGTTAGTGTTTATATAAACCAAAACCTTGGCCTCGTTCATATAATTTATTCTTTCCCCACTCTAATAATTTAATAAAGAAATCATTTTAATAAGTGAAATAATTAAAGCTTATCACTGCCGAGAGTCCGTCCGTGCCCGGCCTGTGGCGAGTCCTTTATACACCCCGCCAATACACACACGCACACACACACACACACATGCGCGCGCGCGTGAACTGGAAGATGTTTTATTTCCTAAATTAAATGTAGCTTATTCATTAAAGGAAATAACATGCTGAAGGTCTCTGATAAACGTAGGAGAAGTGGTGCACATTTCACACTCGGGGCATGTTTCATTCAATTTGGAGTGTTTTATACAAAGTCTCACAGTCAGATGGTTTGAGCGCCGATAGAGAGAGAGAGAGAGAGAGAGAGAAATAAAAAGTTATTGGCTTTTAACGGCAACGCGTGCCGGAGACGGCGAAACAAACAGCTGCACATGTAGAGCGGCGTTCCTCATTATGAAACGCCTCACGGACCGCGACGCATCTCTGTCTGCCTCGGCACGGAGACGGCCGCCGATCAGACTTCTGCTCGCACGGATCGACTCCCGAGCCAAATCTACCAGGTTTTGTTTTTCGGGGATTCTTGAGAAATGAGATTTTTCTGCCTTGTTCTTGTAAAATTTGTCGTGGTTCTGCTTTTTTTGAGGGCATAAAAAATGAGATTCCGGATCGGCCCCGGCCGGGGTAAAAAGAAAGTTTACCTCAGCTGCAGAGAGGACAAAGTTCTCGTTGACCCTTGAACCCCAAGTCCACCTTCCTCTGCTCTGAGGATGTATAATTCATCCTTCAACCGTAACCGACACACGCTCGGTCTCGGCAGCTTTGGACTTCTTGCTGCTCTGCTGTACACAATAAAAACCCCACACCGACCCGCCGTGTTGTTTAAAGTCGCGCTACACTTTTAAGTCAATATTGATCCTCATATCTATTACAGCTCATTACACCCACACGAGTATTGGGGTTCCAATAAATTCCCCTCATGTGGAAATATTAGGAAAAGACTGTGAGTTACGCTCCCTCCGCTCACGAAAACAGCTGTGCGTTCTGCATTTTTAATGCGTGGAGCAGCACCGTTATAGTTTCATATAACAGACGGACTGGGCTCAATAAAACGGAAAGTCCTGGTCCTGGTGTTTCCCTTCCTCTGCGAGTGTGTGCTTGTCTCTCTTTCCTCTCTGTTTTTCTCCACAACTCGTCCCCAATTGGCCGACACGCAGGGCTGTACGATGTATCACATTTTTATCGTTATTGTCAAGAGTCGGAGGGCTGGAATAAAAAAACTAACGAAATGAATGAAGTCATTGATGTTAACAAAGGATGGAACTCCACACGGTGTTTACATGAAGGATCGTTTGGAAGACCGAGAGCCAAAATGAAATAAAAAGTGCGACTGTGTTCTGAGTGTCAGGACGCATAACGTTTGTACCGTAACGAGGAGGGCCTGGAAAATGGAAAAAGGACACGGGACGACTTGATCTCGGTTTTCTGCCATCGTCCAGCAGGTCGTGGCTCGCTGCAGTCTGTCTCCCTATTTTAGATTGTTTGTGTGGTGTGAAGACTTCTATTCTAACTGATGTTCTGTTTGGACTCGTTGCTTTTCCTTGAGCGTGTCGCTAATGTTCGCCTGCTGTTTTTGAAAAAAGTGTTTCCACCTGCATGCTGCTCTTGTGTTCTGTTAATAAAGAACTCTGTCTCCGACTCGTCTGAGCTAAATCGGCTTTTGACTCCGTCCTCTTCAACGAAATTTCGAGACAAAATGCACTCCAAAAGTTTTGCTTCACCGAAATCATTGGGAACGGATTGATTTGAGGGCAAACAAGCAAACAGACGCAAAAACAACACCAACGCTAAAGATGATCAAAATGTCAGGGCCAGGCTGATCATTTGAAATATTGTTCAGAGAGTGCCTTGTTGTGTAGTGGTGCTGACATTTCTTAAATATGATCGGACTACAGACGATCCCCCTGGGGACCGGACCAGCTGCTGCCAGGATCCTTAATCAATGAGGCCGCGGCAACAAGTCTAAGATTTCTCTCCGGACGAGCGCGTTCAAGCGTGAGCATAAATCAGGAGCTACAAATAAATAAATACATACTCGCATACCTACATATCTGCCTGCAGCACCGGGCGAACGGAACATAAACAGAGGTTGAGAGAAGTCTACAAACGATGACAAGATAACGACGACGTCTCCTCCGACTCCGTATCGTAACGATAAACTCTGGAGAATCCCGGCAAAAAGCTGAAAAATGTTCAACGACTAAATCTGATCATTTGACGAGGCCGTCTTCGGCGTGTATGCTCCTGTGTTTGCTCTTATAGACTCATGACTTTCTTCTCCGTGAATTCTGAGTTTATAAGATGCCAAGTTTTGTCATTTCTGTCCCCGGCGCAGTGAGTTTTTAATAACGCGACTACGTGCTGCGATCAATCCCGACGTAGACGATAATCAGAGCAGGATTTCATGCAAAGCGTGAACGGGGTCCCGGTGCTTTGTCCGCTCGGGTCTTACTGATGTTGCGGTATAAAAAGTACGGCCGTCATGGCACCGCGTGCCGTGCTTCGACGATGTCTTACAGGACCGGACAATGAGATCAAAGAGAATGAAATGATGCAGATTCTGCTTCACTGTGTTTTTTTTTTTTTTTTTTGTCTTTAATCTTCACCGATCAGAACGTACTCAAGAGCGTAGCAAGACATCAAGAGAACTGCTGCCCTCCTTTTGTTCTCGCTGTTCAAACATTTGGAGTTAGTACAAGCAAACCAAGATGAAGGCGGAAAGAAAGAGAGGAAGAGAGAGGAAGAGAGAGAGAGAGAGAGAGAGAGAGGGAGAGGAAAAAAAAAACCTCTCGCTGCTACTTAAATTTCAGAGTGAGCAACACTTGACCGATCGAGCGAGGAATGCTCTACCGATTGAAATTACTACCAAAGACCCGGGAGCATTGATCTCAATTTCTGTAGCTTTGGGTAAACAGCACCTTGCACGCCTACAAATCGAGTAATTAACACTTAAAACAGAAGCGGGTCCCGGCCGGATCAAGGTTGGGTGTCGCATTTCGTATGAGCCGCAAAAAAGCAGTCGAAAGGGGAACGGAGGTGAGCGGAAGAGGAGAAGAAATGATCATTTGAACTGTGGCCGTCTGGCGTCTGGGTGGGAGAGGCGGCGCGGCCGGAATCGCCAATGAGCCGACCTGACATTGGCGCTGACACCGTCCTCAGCAGCCGTCTCCTGTCCGCCGCTTCTCCTCCTCTTTGTAAATTTCCCGGCTCCCTCTCGGTTTCCCGCCGCGCCGCGTGGCGTCCCGTTTGTATTCCCTCCGCCCCGATCTGTTTTCCTCTCTCGTTCCGTCTCTGCCGGCTCTTTACGGCGCGGATGGTGCTGTCCTCAATTAAACGAGGCGAACGTGTCACTGTACTGACAACTCTCTCTCTCTCTCTCTCCCTCTTTGGATGACTGTGCCCCCCAGGCAGTTGCTCAACAGAGGAGTCTTTATGAACGCGAAGGAACGGCGAGATGAATATTCCGTGCGCAGAGACGGGCAGACGGGAAGACAGATGGGAATAAATAAAAACGTGTTTTCAATCAGCCAGATGAAACGCAGCACTAATCCATAGGTACAAGGTCAACGTCACTGTCATCCCACGTGTAAGGTGTGATGAGATGAGGCAGCCGACACGCCCCCGTATGATTCTACGCACATTATTCTTGCGGTTTATGTACTGTAAACGAAGTAGAAAGGCAGCGTGAGACGGTACGAGTGGAGAGGACTCGGACGTTTGTTACATTGTTAAAGTGGTTTATGAAGGGGAGGCACAGCAGATAATGACACGAATGTGCAGACTGACACGGACTGGGGTGGGATTTATGATTTTTTTTTTTTTTTACGCTTAAATAAATTGACTTTCTGTAACGAAATCTAGGTCAGTTACTCAAACACACCGACGTGGATTCGTGCTGATTTTATCGGATTACGGTTTTACTTTGAAAAACTCAAAATGTCCATCTAAATGTTTGGTGTACAAATCTGAATGCGATGAAAACAACAATAGAGCAGGAGGCCGAGCGGATCCACGGCTCTAATACATGCCAGGAACAGAAACTCTTGATGAATACGAAGAAGCTCCATTTCACTTATTTGCACCTAAAAATGCTTATTAATACGGCCCAAAGAGATGATTAATTAGCTGCTCCCTCAGTTCATTACTGCAGCCCGATGCTGTACAAACAGACGTCTCAGAACCATGATCCTCTGACGTGAGATACACGGTCAGGCACACCGAGAGCCGTGAGTCACATCGTCTGAATATAAGACACGTCGTCTGAATATATGACACATCGTCTGAATATAAGACACGTCGTCTAAACATGGGCTTCGATAAGGAGATGAGCTGAGGATCCTGATGCGGCGCCTCGGACAGAGATTATCTAGATTAAATTAAAAAGTTGTCTAACAGGAGCCTGTTAGTGTTTGATAATTTTGTCCCTTGGCTCTAAGACAGATATGAGGCGATACGAAGCCCCGTGGGACGACGGTTTATTAACTTACTACAAATATCTGAAGTGACAGCCCCACCGTATGGTACAACAGGCGCCGGACTCGCTTACCTAGCAGGGCCATGAAGCAGACACAGATGGCGAAGAGGGAGCTGAAGCTCAGGCCCACGTCCTCCCTGTAGATGGCCAGCGTGGTCTCGCAGTGGCGTCCTCTGTAACCCTCCGGGCAGTGGCACGTGAACTTGGAGGGCGACTGGGCCACACACGTCCCGCGGTGGCAGGGTCGGGTCGCGCATAGGGTGTAAACGCAGGACTTCCTGGTCCCGTTGATCCGGATCATGTGGCCGGGTGGACATCTGCCGAGACGGAGAGGATGCACGTGAGGGGAGGGGAGGGGAGGCAGAAGAGGAGAAACAAACAGAAAAAAATCATAAAAACAGACGAATAAGATGTCAAATAGAAAAACATTTGACACGGAACAGTCTTACATTTATTATCAAAGCCGTATAATGTATCAACTTCAAGTCTGTTTATTGTCATTCATCCACATAAAAAGAATACTGCGGGGTGAAGTGTTGGATCTCGTGGTCCAAGGTTCTAACACAAAGTACATCAGTCAGTTGCATTTATATCCAGATAAGTCAATAAATATTTCAGACTTGTTTTTCAGACCTGGTTCTCCATTCACCGACAGTTTTTGGAGATCTGCCGCTCGGACACAAATTGGTGAACGGTGGTCTTTGTGCGAAACAATCCGAGGTAACCACGAATGGGTCCGTCTTCAATGAGTTTTATTTAAAAATTCTGGTGAAAAGCTCAAACTTTGCAAAGATGCCAAACATATTCTGGGTAAATCTGTCAAAACATTTAAAAAAGTATTTTTTAAATATCGATAAATTCATTTATTTGCGCGATAACAGGTTTCTACCGCATTACATTCATCTAAACCTTGAATGCCTTAAGGTGAATTCGATTCAGACAGCGAGTCAGAGGTCAAACATCTGTAGAGGAATAACAAATCAGACGATGACGTTTTAATGAAGGGTGTAAATGTGACCTGAGGGCGGTCTCACAGGCTGCATCTCCGGACCTAAATCCTCCGGTGAGAAATGTGTTGTGATCGGCAATGACAATGGCGAGACACTGCAGCTGATGAGAGTGTAAAACACGGAGCGAGGGGGAAAACAAGGGGGAGGAACAAGGGGGCGCAACAACACAGCAACAAGCACGACAGCCACCAATATGGAAGTTATCGTATGCAGAGCATTTCTATTTCCATGTGGTGAAAGATATTGATAAAGTTTGCAAACCACGACGACTTCTAGATACTAAACTCCAAAACAGAATGCTGTGTGTTTTTCACAGTTCAACATGGACCTGCCTCAGGTGTGCCAGAATGGAAAACCCACTCTTACAGAGGTATGGAATTGCAAAATGTTATCTTAATGGATTGGATTATTCTTAAATCTGAATTTCTTTGGAATGAGAAAAGTACTACCAAAAAAAAAAAAAGGAATTAAATATTGTGACTGCTTCTGGCATTAAAATTATATTACATAAGTTGTCATTGTCATGGACCACCTGCAATACCGCCATGGAGCACCAGGGGGCTGTAGAAACCCCCCTGGGAAGAAGCAATCTATTAGGAGATGTTTATTGCCGTTTCCCAAAGCGGAGGCATCACAGTTGATTCTAAAGCATCATTTCCCTTTAACGGGCGGTGTTCTGCAGATGTACACCTCGGTAGAGAAAGAATTGGAAGAGATGAAAATGCTGACTGTGGGCTGGCAGTCACTAGAATGATTTTATGCAAACAGGGGCACATTTTCTGCTTCACTTCAGAAAGCTCCACTATAATTAAAAGCTCATTTGGGTGTAACAGCTTTAACAAACATTTCATGAGCCCATTAATTCAGTCGCCCATTCATTGTCTATGGAGCGGCTCCAGGCTGTACACTTTGATTGCATCAGAGATGAGTCTTGCCTGTGGTTTCTGGAGATTTGCTCATGCTTATAAATATTGACTAAACATTACTATAAAACACAGCAACAACATAAAGCACACAAGTCAGTGCTGATATATAATTCATAACCATTTAAGGCAAGACACCGAAGGGTTAAAGATTTATGGTCTGTGGCGATATTCAGGCATTACAATATCATCTGTAGCCAGAAATGAACATTTTATGGCATTGATGCCATCCGATCCAATCTAATCTGTGTGGTTTGGATAATTACAACCATCTTCCCAGAATGCAATTCACAAACGGTGATGCACAGGAGGTGGACATGCTTCAGAAAAAGACCAAAACACTCAACGCAACGCAACCCGACGCGGCGACCTTCGGGACATTTTTTGGAGAGATAATTCGGGCTAGAGTGGTATAAAGTAAAGTACAAATACTTCACTACAGTACCAAAGTACATTCTAGGAAATGTGTCAATTTAGTGGAAAAGAAATGTGTTTCCTATGATTACTTTTACTTAAATACGCACGTGAATAAAAATCTCTACTTCTCCTCGACTCCTTTGGTCCAAACCGGTTTGTTGTTGGTTCCAAACTGAACTGTAAAATGTTTGATGGTTTCAGTGCTCAGACTGAAACCCAACGGTTTGATGGTGATGTTTGGTAAAAATGTCTGTAGAGTTGACTTTCTGTGGTTTGACTTCTTCCTGTTTGTGACTGTAGATAAATGTGAGCTCTACATAGAGGACTCTGGACAGACCGACTCACTGAAAGAGTCCTCAAAAATTCAAAACTGAAGATCTGATCCATATTTATCTTTAAAGACACGAGGAGGACAGAACAGGGTTATAATCTAGATAATCTGAAGACCAGAACAACAGTGAGAGGAGCAGAAACACTTTGACTTTCAATTCTGAAGTAAGTTATTATCCAAAAAGAATTTTCTGATGGGTCCATTTTACTTGGAACTTGGAGTCATTTCTAAATGAGATATTGGTCATTTTACTCAGGTACTACTTTATCCACCACTGCTTCTTTGTCTAAATGTGTGTGTACATGTGAGTATTCATACGGTGCAGTATGTAGAGGTTCTCACTGTGATCCGGCACTTTTGGCACATGTACGGTACATGTCAGCCTGTGACGGTGCCAGCTATCTGGAGGAGTACTCTTGTACTACTCTAATAACTTTCAGGGGTCCAGGTCAAGTGGTGAGAAAAGAACAGGGAGAGAAAGTGAGTGGAATGGTGATGGAGCCAAAGTGTGTGTGTGTGTGTGTGTGTGCGTGAGCAGGATGAGAGCTATAGAAAACCAAGAAATGGAGAAGCAGAGTGCAAGAATGAGTCATTGTGCAAAAAACGGTCGGGGGATGGATGATGTGGGTGAGTGAATGTGAAGAGTGGAGAGAAGGGGGAAGGCAAAATTAAAAGCTAGGAGGCTGCAGGGATTGAATGGAGGCTGATATTTCCAACGGCAGAACGATTGCTGAGATTTGTGTACGTGGCTACGAGCAGACGAAGCTCGATTTAGTGCGCGTCAAGAGGTTGTTGGTCTGCCACAGCTCGACATCAAGCCGCTGACAAACAAACAAACAAACCCAAAGAAAGCTAAAGCACGCGTCCAAGATGATCAGAAGAATGTCTGAGTCCCAGCGCGGTCTGTGGATAGAAAACATTTCCCCGACACAGAGCACAGGCAGATACGGAGTCACATTATGTCTGAGAGGAAGAATGAAGAGACATATTTCACAGAGCGCACGTTGAAGTATTTCGATCAGAATGTGATGAAAGACTCGAGAAATTCTCTAAAAAAAA
>OMNV01008833.1:31018-64651 GCA_900303265.1 Brotula barbata
AAAAAAAAAATGAAAAAAAAAAAAAAAAAAAAAAAAAAAAAAAAATGGAGTGTCTGCACGGCAGCAAGTGTCAACACAGTAATGACTGACACAAAACTGTCTGAAATTTCAGTCTGTCAGATAAGATTTTTGAGATTTAGACTGAAGCGAACTACAAACAAACAAAAACGTTCAGTTTGCATGCAGGTCAGTTAGACATACACACGATGTGACTCTAACCTCAACCTCCACACCAGTTTTTCATGAGCTTTTAATAACATATATATAATGTATATATCTACATGTTGTGGTATATTATAAAGTGGCTAGCTTTATAATTTTTAGTAATATTTTGACATTTTATATTTTATATTCTCTCCTATATTCTTTTTATCTTACTTATTGTCTACTTGTATAATGCCGTGTGAGGCATTTCCGCTTTCCGCATTGCCCCTCTGTTTACTTCCAATCAACGTTAGATTAATGTTACCTTTGCCACCAACCTGATCTTGACGGAGCACTTTCCTGTCATTAAATTATTTCACATTCACAGTTAACTTTGTATATATTGTAAATAGTACTTACCACACGTTTTTGTATATATTTTCTTTTTTTTAGCCTTTTAGATCGTTTTTGTACCACTACATTGTGCGATTGGGGAATTCTGTGTAATCTAATTTTTTTTACGGTTAAACCTATGTACTGTACTACTGTCTCTAACACTTGAATTTCCCCCCAGCATCATATTGCATCGCATCATACTTCAAATCTTATTGGCTGGATAATGGAATTTTTACACTGACAGGTCACAGCAGGTTCATTTTCCTCCACAAGTTCCCCTCAGGGCTGCCTTCTTTCACCCTTTTTATTCTTTATACCAATGACTGCACGTTTGACAACAGGCTCGTGTTGAAGTTTGCAAATGCTTCAGTCATTGCGAGTTTCTTGAGTGATGATACAGTAGAACTTGGGCCTGTGGTTGATGACTTTGTATCCCGGTGTAACGATTTCTACCCGAGGAAAAATGCATCTAAGTCCAAGGACATGATTATTGATTCTAGGAGGTCACGACAGATTTTTATTCAGGATCTAGGAGATTGAGATTGTACCTGATAATATATATTTATATATATATATATATATATATACCTGGTAACAATCTGATCTTTGAAACTTTGAACTTTGCTGTCTGTAATGGAAGAGGAACTTTTAAAGTATGCAAAGTAAAAACTCGATAGCAAAACATGTCAAAGTAAGGTGAAGTGATTGGTGTGCAGCAAGCCCAGCTTCATCTATAATAAGCCGGTGAACAACAAGGCTTGTTCAATTCTACGCTGTCCTGACCATACGCTTCATAATGAATTTGATCTCTTCCCTTCTGTCTGCCGGGTCAGAGCCTCATTTATCTCTGTAGCTATCGATAAGCTTCACAAATTATGGTAGTCTTACTCCTTGTATTTTTTGTAGCTTATGTTAGAAATTCTGACTATCAGGCTTTGTATTGTTGCATTTGTTCATGTAGCAGGTGCTTCCCCATCTCACATTGTCATGTTCATTTGGACTTTCTTGGTGAAATGAAGTGGAATAAAAGCAGTATTGTCAGTAGGATATGCATGTTGATCTGTTTTTGCTGGGTGTTTGCAGTGTAATACAAGTTTGCTTAGACCTGATTAAGATTTATCCCTCTGACTTTGGTCTTTGTGCACCCTCATGCCCAAAAAAATTGAATAATGCAACTTCAAAGCAGCACTATGGATTTTTGGATCCTTAATGAGTTCTGCACGCAGTAAACCACGACTCACAGACTTGATCAAATGACTAAAAGCAGTAACTACCGAAGGCAGGTAAAAAAATAAAAAAGTCGTAACCGATGTCAATCCAGCTGTCCTATCCTGAGGGCTGTACACACAAGAGGAAAATTCAAAAACAGGCTAAGATCAAAACTGGGCAGACATGAGACGGCAAAAGTACAGCAAGGACCAGACTACACTGGAGGTCAATAACAAGCTACAGGATACAGATTAATACAGGGAATAAAGGCTGGAGAGATTACGTCTGGAGAACACAACAGTTAACCCCTTCAGCACTGGTAAATGAGTTGAGAATTGAGCACACTTTAGTGTAAACAAGTCAGGATCATTTAATCTATCAACCTATCTACTTGCAATGGGTTAATAGACAAGCAATGACATTTTTGAATTTTCCTCAAAGGTTGTCTTTGTTCTAGATGTTTTCACAAGAAATTAAAATAAAACTTTATAAAGATGGACTCAGTGGTGGTTACCTCAGAGCTTAAACAGAAGAATTCTGATTAGAAATAATAAAAAGTGTAGTAACTGTGACAAGTATGGAACAATCTTTAAAACTGTTAAATATTCTGTGATTCCTCTAAGGTGAATGTGTGAGGGGATGAAATCAGATGCATAATGTCGCTCTAATTAGGAATCAAGCCACCGTACTCCGAAGACGATTTCTGATGGCATTACGTTTCCGATTGGGAGCGATGCACCCAGGTCTCATCCAGGAGCGCTAACAGCTACCAACTAGGAAACTATCTGGACATTCAGCTTCGTAAATAGAGTTTTGGGGACATGTGGTGCAATTCTGCTCAGATGTCAGAAGCCTTGCAAGACAGTAGGAAGACATATTGTACACTGGCAGATCATCTGTGATAATTGTGTCAACCTGGCAGATGCCTATGACCGAAACCGCATGCCTCAATGATCGGCCATCACCAGTCCAGGTCGACTTCTGGACTCATTTCGGCAACAGATCCTCGCAGACGAGCGGGGGACGGTTACTCCTTTCATTTCACTCCTCATAAATTGTATCTCTCTAATTATAGAATCCTTAAAAATTAGTGGAGATTTTTGCACCACATCAATTTTATTTTTTTTTGCACAGAATCAATTGGAAATCCGTTCAGGAACATTAGTCCTAAACTGTCAGCGTTCAAGAAATAAAAGCCGTTAGTCCAACCTAAGTAGCTACATGCCTCCATACTTAGAATGAAGTGACAGATGTGTCAAATAAAACTGTAGAAATGGAAAGTTGGACTGAGAGGTGAAAAGGGAAAGACAGGCGGACTAATGACAAGATAGGGATGAGCCAACAGATGATGGCAAGTGACGGCCAGGAGGGAGAGATGGAACTCCAGAATAGATACGCAATTATATATCCTTGGTGTGGCCTCATATTCACCTCAGCCTTCAGCCCAGTCTAACATGTTCTCGCTTTACCTCGTTCACACACACACACACACACACACACACACACACACAGAGACCCTTGATAGAGACACTATTGTCCCCTGACAGACAGACAGACAGACATGCGCTCATATAGCATTCAACTGTCAAACACACACAGAGTGTTTGGTGGCGCGTGTCTATCAGTGCAGGCGACCTTACCAAATTGCACACACTAACAAGTAAGAGCAATGACAGGTGTCGCCGTAGCAACAAACGTGCCACAGACGCATCAAAATGTTTGGCAATATTAACAATATCACAGATGCCACATGTGATGCCAGAACAACATCTATCAACATTATTAATCATCAAAAGCCCACTCTTCCTTTCTTTTTGGAGTTTTATTATCCTCCTGTCCGCCTACAAGCGTCACATGAATTTCTCTCATTAGTGCGTAGCGTTTGTGCAGCCGCCCGCCACGTCACCCTGCTAAGGTACATCACACCAACAAATACCAAAAAACTAATTATTCACGATTGCTACTTTTCAGCTCACAATGCATGCAGGTGTTGTCTTCTGACGATGGATGAGAGGAGTGATACAACATATTTAATCTCTTTCTCCATCATGACATCCTACAAGAATCAAAAGAGGTGGGTATTGAGTTGAACTCTAGTCACTATAGCAACATCCAAAGCAGCTACAGGCGCTCGCAAGTTGCAACAAAATCATATCTGTCAAAGTTGGCGTTACCTCCCACGGAACACAAACGGTGTGCGCTCCCTCCCTTCGCGCCTTATTTTAGTGGCAAACACAAAAACAGCAAGACTGCACTTGGATGTAGAGTCTCAGTTAAAAGCCCTTGATAAAACTGATAAAGATCCAGAGTGTATTTACACACGAAATACATTTTATCACGAGGCGTCAAAGCAGCGCTGTGTGTTTTGGCAAAACTCAAAATGGTGCCGTCACAAAGGTAAATGAACACACTTTAGTCATAAGGACTAACTGTGCAGCCAATCCTTTGGTAAATGTCCCTGAAGCAGCCGGTTATCTGTGGTGGAGATGCTGCAGCCCCCCGCTGTCCATTTGTCCCACGCAGGGAGAGCCGATCGCTGCGTATGAATCCGTTTATCAACTGTTGGGGCTCTCATTAGGGCCCCAAAGTCCTCCAATTATGACTCTGTGACTCAACGATGACAAACAGCCCAGTTTGTTTACGATGCACGTCATTCTTTTACGAAATGTAGCGAGTGTATGAGCCACGCCCACTCAACTTAATCAAAAAACAAAGATGCAACTTTTGTCTGGTTCGGTCTAGACCTTCTAAATATAAATGTTTGTGACAATTAACCCTTGAATTCTCGGAGGAAATACAAAAAATACGCCGTTCTGGATATAAATTGATGAATACCGTAAAGATATCCAGGTGAGTTTTGATTCTATGTGTTCAAAAGTAGGAGCAAAATATAAAGGGATCTTCGCTGCTGAATGACAAACCGTCCAGCCTTGCTTGTCAGAGCGGCTGTATGGGATCGTGTGTGTGTGCTGTCCGCGTGTCCGCTTGTGTTACCTTGCTGTCCACGATGAGGTTGCGGATGCAGCCGGTGAAGTGTTTGTGCTGAAGCTGCGGGTAGATGTATGGGATGTCCTCGTTCACACCTCCCAGCTGGAGCACCTGGCTCATGTTCAGATGTCTGAAACACACGCCGGCGTGGAAATACACACGTCAGCTTTGGTACAACGCGCATGTGGTAAACGGTGCTCTGCTGTGGTCCTTTGACATCTCAACAATTCGAAGCAACAACCTTGGACGTTGGAACTCATTCACCTTTCTTATTCTATTTTATTTATTGTACAAATCGGAAACCTGGAATTTATAAGTTTATGTTTTACAGCCAACATTGCATCCATAAACAAATGATTCAGATGGGCCCGATTATGCATCTTGCACGCTGCTGTCATGGGGGATGCACATCTATGCACGTATTCATTTTCGGCCGGCGGACTCGCTATGTTTGTGGTGGATCGACAGGTTTAGAGTCAGATCTTTCACAACCTTTAAAGATGCTGTTTGGTTTTTTGATTTTTTTTTTGTGATCACTGACTTTTGTGCGATACACATCGATTAAATTCATGGTGGGTCTGCGGAAACCAGAGCAGACCCCGCGTGAAGTCCCAGTGGCCCTCCGCTCTCTTCACGCGGACCCCCTCTGGGGACCACCGCTAATAACAATGAAGGCATACATAAAATAACTGATGTGAAAACAGCATGAGTGAAGTAACAAAAATAGATTCCTTATTTATACAAAATCAAGACCAAAATATCATCAAAAGCTCAGCATCATTCAATCAGCGTGAGAACTAAAACAAATCAGCGTCCATTTTGTAGGAAAATTAAGATTTTTGTCTGGAAATACTGCTTAAACGGTCTCATATTTACATGTATTTACACTAACATTTAGGAGTGGTAAAAGATCCACGTAAAAGCAGCCCATCTGTCTATTAATGCTGCTCAATCAGGGTCCATATGCATATTTTTCATCTTCTGCTCGACCCACACCAACATTTGAAACGATTAGCCAATCAAGAGCTTTGACACTCAAGTTCTCCATCATCGCACACGTCTGATTTATTTTGGATTGGAGTGCAGCAGAAAGAAACGGATTGAGGGACGAACCCACAGAAATTCAAGACCACTAAGGTTAAACATTAACCAAAGTTTTTATAATTAGATCAAAAATGGGAACATGTCGTTGATCTGACTCCCATCATGCATATGGTGAATTAGCCTGAATTTAAACAAGGCCTTGCAAACTTCCTCACCTCAAAACAAGTGTGTGTGTGTGTGTGTACCGGTCAGTGTTGGGCGTAATTCCCGTCACTTCACAGGAAGAGTGGTCCTCTGTGGTCAACCAGCTGCCCAGGCCCTCCATTTCCATCACCGCTGCCCCCGCACAGCGATCCAAGGTGAAACGCACTTCCTGGAAAGGACACACAAAACCGGAGATTGTGCGTGAAAATAAAATTTAATCAGCGAAACCAAACACAAACACAACATTACTTCCTTTTAAAGTTAAGTCTTTGATCATTGTTACTGTGTACGGGCTGCATGTACGGTATGACACTCATTTCTCTTATTAGTGTACATCATTCGACGCCTTCTCAAATGTTCCCTGTTAATGTGTAAACGACAAAAATAAGACCTGTAATCCAGCATTCCTCACGAGTAAACAAAGATTCGTGCAGCAAAGAATAAACTGGAAAAACACATTTCCTTTAACATATTCCTCACATTTTGTCTCACTCAATTCCCTGGTACATCTATAAATGTATGAAATCTGATAACACCTTATTATTATAATGAGCTGAGAGCCTCAAATTGTAGACTGATGTGAATCTGGATAATGACGTTTCTTAGTAACAGAAATAAGTATCAGACGTGGTGTTATATGAGCCTCCTTAGACCCAGCAATGCATTATGGTCCTGTGGAGGAGATAAGAGTGTCTGACAAAACACCCAATAATCTACAATGTTGAATCCTGTAGCTCTGTATAGGGGACACAAAGGCTTCAATTGGACCGTACTGATTGGAGGTTATCCTTCACTACAGGAGATAAGTAAACGATTAGACTGACAAATAATAATAAAATAACATTTAAAAGATAATTTGTATAAAATAGCTTGGTTGACGTTTTGATTTCATGAAATAAACGTTTGAATCCCCGACTTTTAGTCGTTGAAGTCAACATCGGCACGTGCTAATTCAGAAAGGCATTGCAGGATTACAAAATTCTGTGTTTGGCAAGTTGAATGCAGGAGAACACCAGTTACATCACACGGACCAGGGACAATTAGGATGCTTTTTCAGCCACTGATCTGATCATGTCTACATGGTGAGTGTCTCCGCTGGTGAATATAAAGCCTCCAGACAGCCGGGCCGTCCTTGTTGCTCTTGATCTTGTGTTATCATCCAACCAGGCAGGATAAAGTGCTGTTGCGTGCTCAGTGGGAATGAATAGATTCATATTTGATTGTGGATAACGCAGTTAACAAAAGTCACAGCGCATTGTCCTCATGTTTTCACAGTAACGCTGCTGCATTTACAAGAGCCCCGCCGCACTCCTGTTATCGTGCATTTGTATATTGTCACCACTGAGCAAATGTACGTGTTTTTGAGTCTTTTGGATCTTTTGTTATCTCGGTTCCGCGGCCTGCTGAGTTTTGCTGATGTCAGCGGATCAATGGATCCTTTACAGCAATGGGTCTCAGACAAAAAGCAACCAAGGGAAAAAAAATAATTAAAAAAATGATGAAAAGTACATCTAATAACAATAATAGCTGTAATAAAACTTGCTTATATTAATATTCCTATAACAATCTATTTGTATTATTATCCATCCATATCCATTATCTGTACAGCTCATCCATGTGAGGGTTGCAGTAAGGCTGGAGCCTCTCCCAGTGGTCATTATGTACCCGTGTGTGTGTGTGTGTGTGTGTGTGTATGTATGTATGTATTTATTTATTCTTATTCTTATTATTATTGATGGATTCTTTATCATTTGAGGGTTGTTTTTTTTTTTTGCAGAGATTCATTGTTCATTGTACCATCTGATGTACCACCAAGCAGTCCTTCAAGTACTACCAGTTGTACATGCTAGTTGAAGAAGATTCCAGACAGACAGCGCGTACATTTTAATATTCTGTTGGTGAGCACATGGAGCTGCGTTTTCTGCTCGTGATGTCACAAAGCATTCTCTAAAAGAGTTGAGGAGCCAAGTCGAGTTTTCTAAACTCCACATTAAAAATGTGAGACCACAGACTTTCAGGCTGCATCGCCAATTCCTGACCAGAGGCAAACACGGGGGGGCCCTTGGAGGCTGGGAGCTCCAGGCTGTGCTTAGTCAAATGTAGCCTCGTTTAAATTCTCTACAATTTAATTCAGAGAGAATGTCAAAGGAGGGATACTGTATTCTCTCTGCCGTTATCTCCCATTGTACTTTGGATCCCCGGATAATCATCTCAATATAGTCTGGCATCAGGCCAAATGGGTAAAATATGGGGTCCATGATGCACAATTATTGAGGAAACCATAAACCAACCTGCCATAAAATAAGTGTGGAGAAAAAAAAAGTGATGTGTCCAAATTTGCAGCATGTGGAAACGCTGTTTCATGACAGTTTTATTCGACCAGCAGACTGCACGGGGTGATGTTAAACACAGGCCAAAGGTGTGGGTGGCTTGCTATAATCCTGCTCCCTTTTTCAACAGCACAACAGGTGCTCCCTAACATTTGATCTCATTTAATGTTCCATCCACGAGCGATTTCTCAGCTGTCCTCTGCCTGCTTTGTCCTAGATGCCTCTTAATGTCCTTCATTAAGAGGCATTTCTAATACAAAACAGCTGTCGTTGTTGTAGAATGGGTGATAAAATGACAGCATTTTGATTATTCTTTGTACGTCAAGGACAGTAAAGTTTTATGTAAACGTATGAGACTTAAACATGGCTGATGTTACATGTGCAAAGTGTCCCACCTTGCTGTTGCTGCGGACATCCAGTCGATGCCACCGCCTGTCTGCCACGTTCACGTTGCCAGGCAACTGCAGAACCAATGTGCCAGAGCCATGGTTGATTTTCAAGGTGGGGGTCCCATCTATTAGCTCTACAAGGGCAGAGAGAGAGAGAGACAGAGAGAGGAGAGATAAAGTGGGGCGGTATTAGCACTTTGGTATCGACCATCAGCTACCAAGAACATTTTTACCTCAAACCTGACACTGGGATACACAACTAATTAGTCATCAAGTCAACCCAAATCTCACATAATTCAAGTAATATAATCTGATTTCTATTTATTACTTTTGGATCAATGTCAAATATGCACACAATGAAGTAATGTCATTTTATTGCCAAGAGCAGTTCAAATATTTTATGGTTTTTATTTGTACTATTTTTTTTTTTAATTTTCTATTTAAAGGTGATTTTTTTGTTGTTTTTTCTTGTGTGCACAAGATAATGATTAAAAGCTATGATTAACTTGCATACAAAGGATAATTATCTTCGGTACTTTAGGTCGGGGCTCTGTAATCTTCAACCAGCTCATCCACCAAAAACAGAAAATTGACTGTTTAAATAAAGCAAACACACAAGAGAAATCAGCAAACTCTTAACAGCTATGAACGCAGATTAGCCCCGTGGTCTACAGAGCATGGGCCTGTCATTCCTTTACTAAGCAGACATTAACTTGACAATTATCTTGTTCCCACAAGATATGGATATTGCAGAAAAATCTAAACTAACTATAATTCAGCTACAGCTATAATACAAATAACTGAATCTTTCGTTGGTTACATTTGACAAATAGCCAGGCAGCTTTGCTAGCTATCCTGTGAATCAACTATCTGTCTAGAAATGTATCCAAATCTCTGTCTGTGTCTGAATCCTCAGTGTGCCGTCTGCTGCTTGAGGTGATGCTATCAAGGGGAGCGGCCCTTTGTCTCTGTCGTGCGCAGGCTGTCTCCAGATTCAGGCCTTGGTTCTCAAGCTCACGCTCTGAGGTACGGTGCCGGGTCGACTCCGGTGTCTGCTCAGTGGTGCCTGTGGTCTGTGGTGTTCCAGTCTGATGACACTGATTGCTATCTGTATCTAAATACAGCTACTTGTATTTGCAGTCGGACCCTTATCTAGCTGGAAGTCAACTGATAAAAGATGATAAAAACAGTTAATAAAAAAACAAGATGATATTTGATATATAGCTATGTCTTTAGGCGCTCCTTGACTTGTATCTCACCAAACGGAGGAAACAGCCAGCAAACACGTCTAGGTAAACTGGCAGCTGTGACATGTTGCGTGTGCGTGTCCTTGGCGGAAAAATCGCTCCTTTCAAAACTGCAACACTGCTAGGAAACCCAAATTATTACTATTAGTATTTGAATAAGCTTTACTTTTGTTGAGTATCCTGATTACACTCCGTCTCTCCTGAAGCCTGCTCGTCATCCTGTTAACGTTCTCTCTGTGTACTAACTTTAATGAGGAGCCCTACACAGATGCTGCCGTGATGGTGTCATTTCTTCCCATCTCATCAACAAACATCAGACAAAACTTCTCGTTGTATTTTCTGACTTATTCAAATGGGAAATTAAAAATTAATGGAGCCGTTCAGACTGCGTGTGTGCTTGGCACTGTATGTAAGGAATTAAAGAGGATGCGCTACATGTCTGCCAACCAGGATGTCATCCGTCACTGTGAATGCTCGACTTAAAAACCTCATGAAGACTAATAACAATTATACTTCAGCATCCAAGCGTCTAATCTGTATTGTGTGTATACTTCACTTTTCACAACAGCATCAGCCAGCGAAATAGATAAAAGACTGTTAACATTTATCACTGTAAATTAATCATGAATGTCTATTCTTCATTATTTTTAGCCATATAATCCAGTGTTGAAATATTCTTCTGTGCGTTTATGTCAAAGGAAAGCTAAAATAAAACTGGTTTCATTGTAACTTTCTCCATCCACAGATGTAGTTGTCACAGTCAGAAGCTAAGAGTCTCAGAGAAGGCAAAGGCTTCACTCGCTTTTGCAATTAAAAACAGCTTGCAGAGACATTAAATCCTTAACTAATGCAATCCATCATCTTCAACAACGAGCGTACTGCATTCTTATCTGACATCCATACATCGAATTATTCTCAGCATGCACAATAACATACAGCGAGGAGGCACAATGTCGCAACGCAAGGGGCGGGGTCAGCATTTGAGAAATTAAGCAATGCTTACTGAAAATGATAATGAGAAAGAAAAAAAAACGGCATTCATTATTTCTAGACCTGCAGTCTGTCAGAACTACATGATGGCAGTCATGATACAATTATGGGTAACACTTTATTTTAATAACCATGTGCTAGCCACTAAAATATAACTAATACATCAAGTGCCCAATAAAAGCCTGTATTTGCTCTTTCGCTATTCTTATTAAATAGATTTATTGATCACGAATAAAGCTTACTGATAAGAAGGAAGGAGAAAATTACACCGTTTATAGCCATCTAATGGACTGTATGTACAGTAGAGGGAGTATACAGTCTAACTACAAACCTGTGGAGGATAGATGACTGTGTGCGGTAATACTGTGGCAGCTACAGGACTTTATTCTTGTAACATTTCTCATTTTCTCTCATAATATTACAGCTTTATTAAGGGATGGATTCTCTTAACATCTTGTTCGTTATGTGCTAAAATGATCATTACTACAAAGCAGAGAAAAAAACTCGAGTTCCATCTGCTGTCTTCTGCACTTTCAACGTTTCTCTTAATGTTGCAGTTGGATCTTGGCTGCTGGGAGCCAAAAGAAGCTGAGAAGAATCAAATTTGCTCTTCAATCCTGCACATCTGACTTCAGCTGAGCCTTCGTCATCTGTTTCGCTGCACTCGTCTAACAGCAGTTTCGTCTCCACTCTTTTATTACCTTTTTTAAAATTATTACCGTCTGACATTTTTTCTTCATTGTACTGCTTTGACACAACTCACATCGACATTCTGCAGGGTATAATGTGATTTGTGAAATCCGTGTGCATTTTTTTTGTTAATATCATGACTAGTTATGACAAGCAGAACCGTCTATTCATTCTGTTTATGTGGTCGTCTTTGTTTATGTGAGAAGATAACTTCAGCGCCCTCTGAAATGATTTGTTGTCATGGACCCCATCACACGCCATCACCTCGACTTGTGCTGCTGCATAATTGTCTGGTCAAGGCTACATCTGATAGTTTGAGACAGATGTTCCTTTGTGGTGAAAAGCGCTTGGTACTCTATCAAAGCTACAGCAAAGCTACTTCAATCACAGCGAGTGTGGTTTCATCCTCAGCCTCTTTCTCTGTCTCTCTGTCTTACCTTCAATTACGTGCATGGTGATACTGCCTGAGCTGACAAAATGAATTGGTGCTCCAATTCTGGAATTATCCAATTAATTCTAAAATATTGGCCAAGGTCAGACCATTGACCAAAGTAACAGAGCAAATTGAATATATCAATTCGATCTCAAACTGTCCTCTTTTGTTTAAGTCCATGTCGCCCTCACACCCGAATTCACTCTGCGCCGTCCCTGTTACCTTGTTAATTTACTGTCCCCGCTGGGATCCTTCACCCTTTTTTCTTGTCCAGACCAGACACCAGAGTCGGTCAGTTCTGCAGCCAGCTGACCTCCACCCAGTTTCTCTCTGTATCATCACCTGCTGTTGCATGCACACAAGAGTGCAGACATATTTAGGTGATGGTACAAAATAATAAAGAATATCTCAATCTCACAATTATATACATTTTTGCTGGAATTTAAAAAAAAAATTTCGGGGGCATTTCTGCTTTACTAGATAGGACAGTTAAAGAGACACAAATGACAGGATGGAGCACATGGCCAAGGCTGGAATCGAACAGGGCTTCTGAAGTCATGCGCATGTTTTTAGTGGCTAGATATAGCAAAGGAGTCTTCCTCTCAAGAATGATTTGACATTTTCACTAGAGACAGAAGCAGACACCAGAGGTCTAAGAGCAGAGAAAAGAAGCAGAGCAACCGGAGCAAATAGAGACGAGACAAGAAATAAGAAGCAAGGAGGCGAAACAGCCAAATGCAAGGCAGGAAGAATCGGAGCAGAAGGTAGAAATAAAGGGGTGGTGAAAGTTAAGATTTAAAGAATGAAGGAGAGATCAAGTATGAATGGGAATGAGGCCAGGAAGCGACCAGGTTATGATATAGAAGATGGGATGGGGCACGGTGATGGAAATAAAGACATATAAGAACCAGGGGAAATAGACGATGATGAAGAGAGTACATTGTGATGATAGGTCAAAAAAAGAACACGCAAAAAAGCCTGGAAAAAAGAGCGACAACTACTGTGCTGCAGTCCTCCAGGACCCTATGGATGTGAGGCAACAAGGCAACAGCGCTAACCACCGTACCACCGGCTAAAAGGAGCATGTATGAAAGAATATGTATGTACCCATGTAGGCACGGATGGATGACAAAGATGTATGGATCCTCATGCAGTTACCATGCTTTCAAATCAACAGCGTCATTTAGCGTCATTTTCAGAACCATTTCACAATCGTGTTTGCCAAAGCCTCTCACAATTCATCAAAACGTGCAGGCAATCTGTTTCGAACGATATCCATCCATTTACGTTGAAGTAATGAGAAACTAAACTGATGCCGATGCTTCGTTATGTGAAAGATAACTTAACGTTTTAACTGAACGTCGGTCTCCTGCAGCTCATGTTTGGCCCATTCCATAAACTATAAAATTACAAAAATACTCTAAAATGTAAACTCTAATTACTGAGAGAATGATCAAAAGTGGACTTATACGTCTGTAAATGAGTGTTTGTGTTGATTTCATTCATTTATATTTTTTACAAATGTACTGAAATTTTAGTGAAACACCGTTATAAAACAAACAAAGAGCAAACAGAGCTTTTCATTCCCCACCGCGGCTTTATGGAGTTCACGTTTTGTGGTTTAGTCTTCCAATTAAAAAAAGTCTGTATCCTCAGCCAACTCTTTAAGTGAAAGTACAAAGCAATAGACCGAATCATGGATTGGCGCAATTGCGTTTTGTACCAATGTTCCAACTCTGTTGATGAGGGGTTCCTGACGTATCTTCATCAGTCCAAGACTGAGGAGACAGGAGCTTCTTTCAAAAGCGCATACACAGTAGATACAATAATGCGACCTGCACAGATTCCTATTCTATTTTTCTCTGCTTTGCTATTTGTACATACTACTTCATGAATTTTTGACCTTGCTATCAGTAATGCTGCTCTCATAATTGTGTCACTTTGTTGGATGCAACTTAATTGCATCTCGTACTGTGCAAGATAAGATAAGTACGTGTTATCAATATCAGTGTGTATCTGTTTCTGGGCATGGTCAAAAAAACTGATTTTAATCATTTGAATGAGACACCCAGACTTATGCAGCAGCACAGCTCAACTGACATGGCCTGAGTTTAACTGCTGGTCAAGTCCAACAGTTGAGTACAGCATGCACTTAGTAAGATCTAAGCAGCAAACACAGAGACCAAATCCCAACCAAGGAAGCAATAAAAAGAGATACAAACTCTCTACTAGATAGCCAGACATTGGCAAGTTAAATGAAGCCAAACACGAGGAGGAATAAGAACATGAAGAGATGAAGACAGATATGTGAGCAGCGAGCGAGGAGTGGAGTGGAGTGGAGTGGGCTGGAAGGCCAAACGGGAAAATCTTCACAGCCCTCTTTAACGCCGTGGATATACCAGGGTTACAAGACTTTGCTCTTAAAGGACTCGTCCACACGACCGCACTTATTTCCTGCTGCTCATACCTAATTCATCACCACGTCCTCAGAGACGGAGAAATAGAGAAAAGGGACAGAGACAGTCAAACTGGAGGGCTGTTTTGGAGTCGGGAGAGCTTGAACTCCTGCAGTGATGGGGGGCTCTTAAATATGAAAAATGTCCTCCTGTTCCGGCGGCCTGCGGATACACAGGAGTCAAACTGACGGCATATGGACTGCATAAACAGCAATACAAATCATCACACCGCTGCACGCAAACACCCACCCTCCACGTTCACACACGCACGCAAACAGGAGCAGCCGTACACACACACACACGCACACGCACATCAGTCCGCGTAAGAATCAGCAGGCTATGCAGAGTGCAGCGTAGAGAGCTTCTTGTATAAACGATCTGTCAACTCGCTCGCCAGCCCCGCAGCTGACACATATTGGATCTCCACATCCAGCAGCAGTTGCTATTTGAAAACCATTGCACTGCTGAGCTGGGGGGTAAGTCTGCAAAACAGCCCAGTGGAACCCGACCATAAAGGCAAAGTAAGTGAATCTCTATGTGTCTGTCTGTCTGTGTATGTGATATTAGTCATCAAACGGGAAAAAATTGAAGTGCCACAGACGGGCATACAGTACCTCCACCAAGGCTGAACAAGCCGAGTCAAGATACAGATACAGATTTGACATCTGCATTGAAAGAGGCGCTCAAAGGGGAAAGTTTGTCCTACAGATCGATGAATCATGGTTGAAGAAATTGACAAAAATATTGAAAACACTCGACTGCCTTGCAATCTTCAGGATTCTAATAAAATAACAAAATACGACATAATAAAATCCTGTATCCACTCTTAAACCCAAATCCACAATAAAATATATTTCTCTTTTTTTTCCTCCCTCCTGTCCTGTCCTTGGCTGCTGGGGCACATTGCATGCTGCAGAATGCTGAAAGACTTTTCTCTCCGAATGAGACGAAGCCTGTCCTACTTGGTATTAACTTTAAATTAATGATCAAACTTGGACTAATGGGAATACCGGTGTCATGTGATCTCCATTTGGGAGGTGTAACGATACGAGAGGGACAGGAAGAGGCGACAATAACCGACAGCGAGGATAACAATCAGAAACAGAAACGACAACAATAATGATGAAAACAATATTAACAATGAAAATAATAGTCACGATAATTTCACAAAAGATGACACGTGGATTGAGCGGTAAATCAGATATGTCCACACCAACATTTAAAGGGTTCTTCCTCCCCTGCCCGTCCACAAATGTTGTCAAAATCAACTCATGATTCATTCTGCTAACAAACAAAAATAATTGGTGGAGTTACTAAGACGTCTTCAAAATGTCTTTTTCTTTTCTTCCAAGGAAAGACTTTTAAGGTACAGCACTGTGGCAGCTACACACACACCCAAACACACACACACACATACACGTCCTTATTTGACACCCTGCCAGCAAACTTTTTGTATTCTGCAAGGGTTTTGTAATCACACAGATTTAATTTGTTTTGTTAATTTGTCTATTGATTGGATGAGATCTGGCCTCTGGCTTGTGGTCTTTGTGTGCACAAGTGTGAAAAGAATGCGTGTGTGTGTTTACTCGAGCAGCACTGTGGAGCAGGTCTAATGCTTCCAGCCATGTTTCTCATTTAATCTGGGTCTCACTGGACACAAATCATTACTGTGACAATCAATCTGACTAATGCAGCTGTGGTCAAAGTGTGGCACTGCTGATCAGTCCAGGCGCTGCTGATGTTAAGTGAGCCAGTTATGTTGTACACAGGATCAGGGACACGGACTGCCCCAAGTTACTCACAACAAATAAATAAATTAAAAATCTGAGCCACAGAGCACAAGTTGGAATCATGTTTTGAAGTCTACTTTATAATTAATTCAGTCTTTATGGAGTAAATTTAGAGCAGAAACAAAGTTTGGAGACGTCCAATAAAACTGAAGCCGTTTTGCTGTCAGCTGAAAGAAGCCTCTCACTGAATATCACTCTGTTTTAAAAGAGCCGAGTGAAAGTTTTTGGGAAATTAGTTTTATTTGTCACTTTGCCATCGCTGCCATATTATTTTTTTTCTGTTTTTTCAAGATATTGTTTTATTGATAAACATATGATTACAGTCCAGGGATAAATGACTTTTTCCTCTATTCCTTTGGTCTAATTATACCTTTGAATAACATCTGCCCTCCTTTTCTTCCTGTTCCTTTCCACCCTGCTTCCTCTATTCAGCTTTTTTTGTGTGTATCTAAAGTATAAGATCAGGCATGGCATGAAATAAATATTAAAGATGGATTTCTGTCTATTTCAAGGTCCACCACTGATTTCAGTCCAAGTGCCTGTATGTTTGTATAGAGTGACAGTCACATCCACGTGGAATCATCCAGAATCAGCAAACATCACTAAGCATCGTGCACATTTTAGAGGGAAATGTTCCGAATCTTACTCATAATTGCAAATTTATGATCTCAGTGTCACAATTTCGTATGGAATTCGTTGGACATAAAATGGTTTGCATTTACAAAGTTCTATGAATATTTTGTCTCATTTATGGTGAAACTAATTTGACAAGGCTGAGAATTACATGAACATAAGCGTGGGTTCTTCCATCACTGTAGACGTGTAGAAAACCTCCGAAACACACGGAGACAGAAACAAAAGGCAGTCAGACAGATGGCAGGCAGGCCGGCTCTTAAATACCGGACTTGTCAAATGGGCTGGGGCGCTCGTGTTGTTCAATGCGTGACGCTCTCCAATTTGAACCATGCATGTGCAAAATCAACTCAACAATAAACAACAAATATTCATGAATAAATAAATACAGGAAATATCAAATAAATCATGTCTTTAGCATCACTTTTTACAGCAATATCGTAGGGTTTACATTTAAAATTTTTTAAAAGTCATACACATTCTGATTCCACTACTTCTACTGCTACGACCACTACTGCTAAAACTGATAATAATGCCTGTCGCTTCCCGATTTAACTATGTTTTACCAATTTCAACACTTTTTCTTTATGACCTTTGTGTAATCTATGACAAGCGTGGCACATACGGAGCAGCAGCTCTAACTGTAGTATTGTTATCTGTGTGATAATGACAATAACTGTCTTGCATCTCCAGCTCTGCAGTCAGGCTGTGTGCTGACACGGACACACCAATTGCGTTCTCTTCCTTACCGAGTGACATCCTTTCAGTAATTAGTTATCATTGGTGTGAACAGTCTCATTAAAGTTATGTAAAGAAATAAATATTCATTAGAAACCTAAAGGGCAGGACGCTGTGATGAGCTGTAAATATCTATTATCTGTCCTGAAGTGCTAATAGTTGGGAATTGTATCTTGTCACGTTAAATTAATATGTAAATACAGTTTACTCAAAGGATCCGCTGCATATTCAGTTTATAGTTCTTATAGTATATTGTACTGTTTTAAAGCAGGGGCTCTATATAGAGTAATTAAAATAATTGCCTCACCAATGGCCCACATAGTAACAATTCTTCCTGATTATCTGCACCAAAACAAAGTAATTAGGGTGATATGTTTGTGCTGAATATTCACTTTGTTAAAAGGTTAGACTGTACTTATGCATGAAATATGAGTAATGTGGGCTTGAATGTGTACTGAGAATATTGATGAGCTCTGTGTATCTATAATATACTGTGTATACACGTGGGCCGGTGCTGGAAGGAATACATTCCACACCAGATGTTCTCCTACTGCTGTGTGCCGGGAAGCTATGTTTCTGCCACCGTACCTACCATCCCAGACCACAATCGACCCTTCCTGTGCCTTCTTGTATTTGTTTACCTAGCATACGTGCTGTTTTCTGTCTAAAGCCGACTTTGACCGCTGTTTTTATCTTAGCTTTGGTTCATTATTTTTGACTACAGGCAGCCTTGAGTTCAGTAAAAACATTTTTTTGTTGTTTTTACCTTCATCATCCCACCTGTCTGACTCTGTTTTTAGGTTTAACATCAAGCTGTCATTACATCTTAGTGTGGGACAAGCTGAGCTCAACATGCCTTCATAGAATTTTAACAACTCACAAATTAATAGGGAATATGTGGACATTTGGACGCTGGTAAAAGTCGTTTCAAAGAACATCCAATGTCCTGGATTTGTGGAAGACAGAAGATCAGCTTAGGCAGGGTGTAATAATGGTCTGATGGCCTGAACACACACACGCACGCACTCTGCACAGACCCTGCGTGATACCTATGTAATCTCTTTTCCCCCAAGGGCCAAAGATTGGTGTATAAAACAGTGTGAGAGTGTGTGTGTGTGTGTGTGTGTGTGTAAGAGAGAGTTCTACACAGCAGGGCAGGCATGGTACGGCTGCCCTGCGGCAGGATAAACGGTGGATGAGTGGGCAGCTTTGGAACAGCGAGCCAGCATCTCAATAAGACGTCGAAGCCTTTTTTTTGTGTGCACCCGTGTGTGTACGTGTCATGTATTAAACACATACCTATCATTACTGTTTGATTGGCTGCTGCAGTCGATTTAAGATGTGTTCATGTGTTCTTGTAGTCAGAATGTTGTTTCTGCTGTTTATTCGAGACACAGGTTCAAGTTCTGGTTAACCAACGCTGTTCCACCTGACCGTCCTTTAAATGATCAAACATGGCAACCCGTCGGTGTTTTTGTCCTTTCTGTTCTACCTCCTGCTCTTCATCTTTGTTATTTCTTCACGCAGCCTTGTATCCACTGCTGTTCTTTTGATGTCAAATCCAAAAGGCTTCGTTCTCCTGTGTTTTGGCCTCTGTATGCTCTTTAACACAGTGCAGTCCCCTCCGCTCTGTATAATAAATTCCTCAAAAGGAGAAAGAATCATTTAAACTTTTTATTGCACACATGCCCGAGTCTGTATTGTCCATGCCGTAAACTCTAGAATTCATATCAGCACTTTGTATGATTGGTGTGTATGGGTATGCATGCATGTGCGGTACTTGGGGTCAACATGGGCCTTTTTAAAACTACAAATAAAAAAGAGATTATCTATTCGTTGTCACACATGTGATATGAGTGATGCAAATTTGTTATTATTTTATTTATCATCGTTCCTAATATTATTATCATTATCTTTGTATAGCAAATGGTCTGGTGTGTTTGATACCTGGGCAGTATTTCCTTTGCGTGTAGCGACGGAACGACCTTGCCTTGAGGAACTGCAAACTTGAAGAGAATTTCATTAGTCTTCAGTTGAGACTTTTTGTCTTTTACCGACGGTCTTAATGTCATTAATAAGGCTTTCTCCTCACGTACAGGGCTAAACCTTCACAGGAAACAGACAGTGGTCATCATTAGGCACAGAGAGGCTCGAATTACACAGAACTGTGACTCAGTCTGACACTGGGAGGGCACTCGTTAGAGCTCATACCTCCCCCAAGGCCGAACAAGTCTATTCTACTCATACTAACTTTTTATTCCAACGGAATAGAGGCCTGAAGATAAATAAATTGCTTTATAATCTCTGCCAAGGAGGCTATTTTCAACAATGTTGGTTTGTTTGGTAGCAGAATTGCTCGGAAAGTGATGAACTGATGTTTATGAAACGTTGTGGGTGAGTTGGGCATGATCCAGGCAAGATCCCATCAAATTTTAAAGGGATCTGGATTCAAATCCAGGCCATTTTTTAAGGCTTGCCAGTGGATTTGTTACATCTGTTGTGTACAAGTGATGAACAACGAAGTTAATTAGAGATCAAAATATGTCCAACTTCACAGTAATTACAAATTGAGCAATGACACGTAAGCAACCAAGACATATTAATTCAATAGTTAAGTCATTCATTCAGCAGCACGCAGACTAACTCATAAGAGCTGAAACTCAAGGAATATTTGAGGGTTTATACTGAGAATCTGCTCACAAGACGCATACAAGTACATGTACACACATACAACTCCCCAGGCACAGCTCACCACCCACACACATTACTTTGGCAGTGATGGAGCAGCATCCTTCCCAAGAGAGAATCAATGCTAGAGAAGTCGCGGGAGACAAGGAGACGTTACTCTTTCAGATTAAAACACTAAATATGCCATAATGTACAAGACATTTTGTTCTCTGCTGCAGCCTGTCTATGATCCTGTCTGTGTTTATGGACAAAATGAATAACATTTGCCCCATAACAGCCAAATGTGTGCAGCACAAGTCAAATCTAAAGTGAGTTTGCACACCTTTTGAGATGCTCAGATCGAAAATTCATAATATAAATTGCAGTGAGTCATATAAAAGCAATTTAATTTCTGTGAGCAGAGGGACATTAAGCTTAGAAATATAAATCAATGTTCTTTTAAAATGTAGTTTATATGTTTTAGTTTATATTGTTTGCTTGACTTTTACAAACACTATCACCCATTTTGTGCGTGTATGTGTGCGCGCGTGTGTGTATCTGTGCGCTGCCCAATAAAAGCTCCCTTTTAGAATTACAATTTGTGTGTATTTGTTGGAATAAGATCCGAATCAGTGTGTCTGTGTGTCTGTGTGTGCGCGCGTGTGTGTGTGTGTGTGTGTGTGTGTGAGAATGACTGTCACTGCCTAATCCGCAGGTCGTGGCAAGTTAATACACATCGGGAATTAAAGTTGGAATGGATTTTTGTTCTTGTCTAGTAACAATCATCATGCCAAGGGAGCGGATTTGGGTGGGTGAGGTACTCTGTATTTTTGTAATTTATAATCTGGGTTTGATTCTTTCACATACTCAGACCTCAGTACAGTTGTGTCTCTAACTATTTGTCAAACAATGACCAAACGTTTCTCTGGTTTGCAGAAGGCATCAAGTGTGTTGCCTCAATTCACTTGAAGTTGATCCAAATGCTCTTTATGAGTAAAGCCACATTATTTAGATCGGTGAAACTTTTTGGGGGTTCAGTACCTCCTTTCAACAATGACCCCTTTAGAAAACCTATAATAACGTTTGTATAATAACATGATATATATATATATATATGTGTGTATATATTTCTATGATTTATTGGAAATGTCACAGTTGCCATCTTCGCTTGTGAATCCCCTGTAGTACCTCCAACTACCACTAGGTGTACCCCATTTACACGTCACGGTCTCCTACCTATGGCCATGAAGTCCTCTTGGTCCCAGGTCTGCAGCTGGGCTAAGGGCCCGCTGTACAGCAGCAGTCCATCAGCCACATCTGTGATGAACTCCAGCGACACATGGCTCTCGAAACAGGGCGTCATGGGAGGAAACCAGGCATAGCCGTTGCCATGGAAACTGCGTTTATTCTGTTGGCATTCAGGACCCTCAAACTGTGCTGGGCATTGGCACCTGGGAGAGAAAAGGCAGCCAGAAGCCAAAATATAAAATAATGATGTAGTAAAACTGATCAACAAACCAGATGAATTAAACAGATAAATTTCTGCAGCGACACAATAAGCTAAATAAACGTCACAGAATTCTTTGTATATTGAAATCACTTTCTTCTTCTTATTTTTGTTTTTTATTTTGGTAAACCAGGTTACTTTTCATTTTCCAAAGAAAACGTGCAATACTTTAATAAATTCATTAAGAATATATTTGAAAAAGAACATACAGTCAATATAGAAATGAAGGGGGAAAAAAATACTAGACAATATTAATGAGGGCTGTCCAACTCCGCTTTAGACCGGCATCCATTCCTTTCATGAAAACAGGATCCTCTTTCGCTGCTTTGAACCACTTTCTTCTTTCCACTGTTTTTTTCCGGCTTCCCGTCTGCATCTCTCTGAATCAAGTTGTGAGTCCCCTCACACAGCGCTTCCCCTTCAGAAATCTCTCTCTGTCAGTTTCACTGTTGCAGATGTGCTCATTAGTGGCTGCACCACATGGGGAAACACACTAGGAAACTCCGCTCTGCATTTCCACATATGCAATGACTCATTTGTCCTCCTCATCCTCTCGACGCTCTCTCTGACCCCGTCTCTCAACCATTACTCATCCATCGAGGTCACGAAGAGAAGGATGCAGCAGCGCAGTGGAACAGTAGGAGGTGCTGCCAAGACATGGTGCTTTAAAAAAGGGGGATACTAAAAAAGCTACTGCAGATATATCTTTGATAAATAGAGAGATGGAAAAATATGTTTATAAACTAGTTTTATTATTTCTTTCTCTAGGCCAACATATTATTAGAACCAAACGGTCTCAGACTCGTTTGGCCTAGGTACTGGAGGTACTGTATACAATCTTACCTCTTTAAATGTCAAATATATCAGTATTCTGGGGAACTCCGCACAAAATGATACCTTACATACTACCAAACATACCATAACTTAAAAAGTGAGGGTTACTATAATGGGTGAAAGATTTTATACCTTTTCTACGTGGTAAACCCATTTATTAATGGGTAAGTGATGTGAACAGGCCTGTTAAAATGACCTTTGCCTTGAAGTGGACCAGTGTTAAACAGCGTTCTACTTCTTATTTGTAGTGTTATTTCTACTCGCTTGTCTCATTCTCTCAATACAATTTGTTGTTTTAGCACAATAACTATCAGCTGGGCAGCAATTATTTTCTGTTAATGTGTTTCCCTGTACCTGTAGGCTGATAGGTCACATCAGTGGAGTATGAAGTCGATAAACTGCTGTGTTTAATTTATTGTAATAAATTTCTCAGCGTTTTTTGTTTTTTTTTGTGGTTGCTCAAAACAAATGCATTGACGGGTGACATTTTAAACTGAGCTTGCATGCCGTCCTCAACTTCAGTCTTATGAAATTTAAAGCCACATTGGCTACTGTAAGTGCTCAAATCCTCATCATCGGTAAATTTGTATCAAAAAAGATAACTTTCAGAGTGTGGTCTGTTTATGCTGGTAACTGTATTCTGTATATGTCACTTGTCACAAACCTATACAAAAATGAAAATATATTTGGTAACTTTACCCTGAGAAAATGAGGCACATGAAACACTTCAGGTTTTATGGAGACAATCTTGTCACTTAGGTAGAGTATATCTTGAAGAGACAGGGGACTTCTTCCTCAAATTAATGCTTTAAAGTCCCATTACCTCTAACTTTATGTGAGCAAGAAGAGGTTTGAAAATAATGATATAGTCCAAGTCTTCTTAGCATAGGATAGCTGGGCAGCAATTATTTTCCCCGCCAGAAATACTCAACGTCAGAAAAAATGACGTACATGCTGAAAAAGCAACAAGATGAAAGTAATAGAACAGTTAAAAGAAAAAAAAAGAAATATTGACAGATAATGTAGCAATTTACACCTCTGGGGAACGAACTCAAAGCTTTTTAACGTAACTATATCCATGACCTCATTTTACTTTATTTCAGGATAATCAGAGCTGATCTGTTTGTCAAAACAAATAATTAGTATCATCTGAGAAGACCTCGCTATAATACACTCTAGAGAAAAAGAGTCATCGTTAACCGTGCCCACTTTGTTTCTTTCTTACGCAGAGTAACATTTCCTGACTCAATCCACTTGTTGTTAGCCATTATGAAAATATAAATTGCACACGTCGCCTCCTGAGAACACAGGAACACGTGTAGCTCAGGAAAACAAGATATTTCTCCAGGGCAACAGCATCGCTTCTAGTAAGTGAGCTTTTCATGTTTTTCATTGGTTTATGGTTGTCGCACTTCAAGCTGTTTCTCAAGATATTATTAAATTTACCCCTGTAGATCTCTCTCTCTCTCTCTAGCTCTCTCACACACACACACACACACACACAAACAGAGGATATTTCTTATGGTCATTTTCCTGACTCTGCTGTCATGTTGCGCTGAAAGATGACACGCGTGTACATCCAATAAATGACCTCAGTGCAAGTACACGCAGTATTACAAGAGTACAAGCATGGGTACACATGGCAACACGGGAATAAACAAACAAAGCAAATTAAACAAGGCATGATAAATCTCAATGTTTGCAGTGTACATTTGTACATTTGCACATGTTCGTGTCGGCGCCGGTGGCAGTTGAGAGGAGGGGGCGAGCAGTGGGTGGAGGGGGGGGCAGAGACATGTGGGATTTTTGGACTTTACGGGAGTCAGACCTGAGCGCATTCATCCGTCCTGAGCAAATTACTGCAACCGGAGTGAGAAAGAACCTACAGGTCCGTCCCTGTGGTGAAATTTCATAGGCGCTGGGGTTTGGAAGCACATGTGGAGCTGTGCTGTGCTGCGTGTGTGTGTGCGTGTGCGTTTCAGTGGGCCTTCCTTGTTCAGATTACATCACGAGGACGTATTACTTATGCATGCGTACAACGGTGTGTGATTAAAGGCAGCGACGGACGCAGTCTAAGCGGCTGTAGTTCCATTACAGCGACGGGGTCCTAATTCTCCGACATTCAGATGTAGTTTTAGCGATGACAGCCAAGCCCTCCAATCCTCTTACGACAGCTTTTGTTTGTTCATTCGCTGTGTGGTGGGGCTGTGTCCAAGAGCTGTAATTCAAAACCACACAGCCTCACTTCTACTTCTCAAATCTCAAATCTCGCCGCCTCCATTACATGCACGATCTTCAGTCACAATTTGTCTGGATGTCTGATGAAAATCTTCCCTATGTGTTATCCATGAATATATATTAATTCACACCTCACTTCACTTGTCTTTCATGTTCTGTGTAATTATGAGCACCTTGTACTTTGTTTCCTTCCTTCTGTTTATTCACTTTCCCAATCTTTCCCTCCCTGTCTTTCCTCTCCCCCTTTGCGTGTCTGCACATCTTTTGTCACCTCTTCCCTCTTATTTAGATTTTGTTGTCATTGGTTTTTGTTATTTGCACTTCAGCTCCTTCTCGAGTTATTCTTAGTTGCACCCCTGCGGATCTTGTAGAGTTGCGCACGCACACTCACACACACACACACACACAGACTTGAAAGTTATGTTCATGCATACATATGCATACTTATGTTGTCACCTGTTCCCTCTGTTTTTTCCTCCTCATCGTCTTGTCTATCTTTTCCCTTTACAGATTTTTTCTTTCCCTCATCTCTCTTTTCTTACAATTGCTCTCTTTTTCAGCGCTCCGGGCATGTCTCTGCTCCTAAACATGGAAAATCATACATTAGCTACAGAGTTCAGATAGTCTAGTGTGATTGAAAATAAGATAATCACAGTCAGCATCTGTGAGCATCCTGTCCTATTTAGACATTGCTTGACAATCTTTTTTTAGTAAAGATTTGTAACAATGTGCATTATTTGTAATTATCTAATCGAAGCTAAATGTATGGACTGATGGTATCAAAATACCACTCAAGTCAGGTTATGATCAGGACAACTGATCAAAACATACTGAGGGATAATGATAATGTTAGACGAGAGAGAGAGACAGAGACAGAGAAAGAGATAGAGAGAGGGAGAGAGAGAGAGAGAGAGAGAGAGACTGTGGCGTGAAAGAGAAAGAGAGAGAGATTCAATGATGGTGGGGTGATAAATGGGGTGCTCCTCCATTTCCCTTCATTCTACATTACGGCTTCAATCAAAGAAATACCACCTTGATCCAAATTTACTGCCATTGCCAACGTAAATTAAAATATACAAAATCTGGTTCGTCATCATCACTACACATCGATGGTCATTTATTTGCCCACTACTTGTGTACAAAGACGCAGCACAGCCGGCATCACCAAAGGGCTGACAGCCAATCGGGACCTGTGACCAATTTATAATAGAAGAATGAGAAAATGTAATAATCTCCCGACGGTCACAGCTGCCAACTGCAAACGCAGCTTATCCGGTTAAAACAGCAGTCGTTTACCGTGATCATAGCATCACTCGTACGAGCCAATCCGTTCGACCGTTTGGGAACGAGAGATGTGGGAATGAGAAAGTTGACACGGAAAACAGAACGTTAAAAAGTGAATGGACAGATTAATATATGTCCATTCTTCCAGCAGCCAGTACCAAACCTTCGCGTCTCATCTTAAGCGTCATTGCCAGAGCAAACACACCCTCACCCTGGGAGTGTCACGAGTGTGTGTACTAAATGTCACAGCTCTTCATTGTGCAGCAGTCTGTCGGTGTGACGGACCGACAGACTGACCATTAAACTGGCAGTCTGACACTGACAGCAGTGGAGTTAAAAAGTCTTAAAATACTAACGAAAGAACATCTGCAGCAACAGATGCCGCAATACTTTGCCCCTCCCTCCATCCTTCACTCACTGTGAGTGTGTGTGTGTGTGTGTTCCTGAACTTATGCATTTATTTGCGGCGCCCCGCTCACACTGCTTTAAAGATCCAAAGTTCAACAGTGGTGCTGTGGATTTCTACCACTAAGACCCTTTTGATAATTACATGGAAAGGTTCCTTCATTCACTGTATCATGGCTTATGAAACTCTCTAACCCTCTCTTTTGACCTCGTTTGCAGACCGAGGAATCATCCGCCGCCCTTGTTCCTCGCCGGCAGGATTGTCACCTGTGACAGTTGAAGGTTGGAAAAGGTTTACTTTCTGTTTGTAAAGGAGGATGTGGAGAAGTGAAGGAGCGTTTTTATTTTCATTCAGTCAGGAAATGGAAATGATCTTTTCTATATATGCATATATATTCCATAACTATATATGTTCAATATAATCACAATGACTTGCTATATTATTGCTCCATTATTTTGATCACAAAACTGGCTGTTGTTATAAAATGTCACGTAAACTGGTTCTCTCTCATTATCATTGCATTGATTTGCATGTGAACCTTAACCCACAGCACCGGGGTTTAGATCCCAGATGTGTTCACGTTTACATTTATTTACACTCAGAAGAGTCTAAATCTGTTTTGAATTTTCCCCTGCTAACAAACCAATCACCAGGCGCAGGTGATGACGCGGCCTCTTAGGCAGCTGTTACGTTCCGGGGTTGGATTCATGTCACAAAATGTTTTGGGCCCATTTGACATCTTGCATTAAAATGTAATCTCATAAGCCATTGTACAGATAATGATCCTGGATAATGTCCTGTCATCTAGTGACTCGCTATCACTGCATTGTGGGAGGATCTCAGGATTATTACTTTATGGAGGACCATTCTTTGTCCTTGCTTGTGTGTGTGTGTTGTCAGTATCCATTTACCCGCTGCATGCATTAGATTTACACCTGTGTAGACATTTTGCATTACATTGCCGTTTCAACATCTGGATGACTTATAGTGACAACACAACAGCACGTTAAGATGATCCGATAACACCGTATTAGCTGAGCTCAATAATTTAGGTTGTGTCACAGGCGCCACAGTTCCAACATGGGACATGAAACCATAAAAAACAATAATTATAAGGAGATATGAATAAATAAATAAATAAATAATACAAAGTGTAAATCTGGCTTTCCATTTTTGAAAATCCACAGAGAAAATCGGAGGACAATGGAGGACAGCACGGAGCATCCTTAGTATGTACTACGACACACTGATCAATTTTCCCTGAAGCGGGAGTCATTCATGCTGATCTGCAGAGGCTTTGAATGCAAATGTCATACGGACAAAAATGGAATTGTAAGTAATCCCCCTTCACCTTATGGCATGTATATCTGCTTGACATTGTGGTGTCATTCGTACACTTACAACAGAACCTCATATAAAAAACAAAGCTAGAGTAAAAAAAAGTCCAATTTTCACCTCCAACCCTCCTACAGCTGAAATCCTCTTCATTCTCACCTCACTGTTCCTCTGATGCAATGTCAGTAATCACATACTGAAATGTAGACACTGACTTTAGAATTAATGGATAAATATATCGCCCTTCCAATTTTGGAACGGTTGCTGGAAACAAGAGAGACACATTCGCACTTTGGTGGCAGCCGTGATCTTGCAACCTTTTATTTTTTGGAAATTGGCACTGTCCCAAAATAATTACAAGCGCGAAGTAAAAGCAGAAAATTCAGAAAAATGACAAATCTGTCAAATTTCAACACAGACACACACACAGCCTGAACGCGCCGCACCTTGTGACCACAATTGTCCAAACATCCGCTTGTCATGATTGCCCGTTTTTCCCGTGTTAGTTTGCGCCTCCGTGCTTTTTACCCCGTGTTTGAGCTCTCTCATCTTGTTTGTTTTCATCAACTTATTCTGTTCCTGTTTCCGTCTAATGTAGAATTTTTTTTGGATGTTTTTTCAGCCATTGCCTTCAGGGCTCGCAGAAAGTTTTTTGTCTTTCAAACTGCTCCGTGACTGCTGCGGCTACACACTGCACTGCCAACACTGCCCCGATCATGTTTGGATTTTTTTTTTCACTAGATTAAAATGTATGCTCAGCAATAAACAGCTGCAATAGGCCAGGGTTTCACAATTCCCAGTAGAGTGATAAAAATACTCACTACAACTTTAATTTATTTAATTCGTCCTCATCTACAGCTGCAACACACCAGTGAGAGACCACACACACTCTGCTGTTAATGAGTGAAATCAGTGTGAAAACCTGGGAGCTCAGATTAAGAGCTCGCCGGTTGTGGTCTTATTACAACATTTGCTGCCATCGTATTAAATAAAGGTTTTCCTTTGGTGGCACTGGGCAGATCGTTTGTTTTGATATTTTCATTTCTTTTCACATTTCTAATCCATTTGAGAGTTTGCCCCTACATGAAAACACACACAGACATACACACAAAACACCACAGGCCTTTTTCATTCATCTCTCCAAGAGAGTCTCCAAAGCATATGCTCTGAGGTTATGCTCACGCCTTTAATTTCATATAATTCATCCCTTCTCTTCCATCTTCACTCCCCCTATCCAGTCTTTAGCAACCAAGGGAACAACAGGCAGCTGGACTCTGCCGGCAGCTAGAACTGATCAGGTTCTGCGGGTAATATGAACGTATGCTTGCTGCCCTTCTTTTAAGGACGATCTGGGTTGTAGTGGGCCTCTTACGCACTTTTGTGGGTTCCAAGCTAAATAAATTACCTAATTTACTCCGCTTTCAGGGAAATGTTATTCAAAAATTTTATGCAAACTATTCTCTACCTGTAAATGGTGTAACTCCATCCAAAATGTGGAAATAGATGTCCAGGACACCCAGGCAAAGACCATAGGTAAACTGCTGAAAGGACCCTAACATACCCTAAAACCATATCTACACCAACCGGATAAATCAGAATGTTCTCTGCCCGTACTCTCTGGAAAGGTCAATCATCCACACAAAAATGACATAGAATGCTTAAATGTCTCAAATAATAATGAGGTAAACCTGAGACAGGAAGTGAAGAGGTTTACCGCCATTTCTACCTCAGATTTTTCATTCAATTTACACAAATATATTCTTAACTCAAACAATGCAATAAAGAGACAAACATTTGATTACCGTCGCCCAACCATGTTGTTTGTTTTGGTCAAATCCAGGATCACATGACAATCAGGGTGTTCAAATGTCTCCGTTTTCCTCCTCTAAACTACAACAGGAAAACAGAGTTTTCAGATTTTTCCATTCTGGAGAGTGTGTCTGAAAAGCTCTGTTTTCGGTGATGAAAATGTTGCTTTAGTGAGGAGAAAAGAAAGAAAAATATTGATAGGTCCTCAGATTTATCTGCCTTAGTATCGACGTAATCTATAAAAACTACAACGTGTTGTTTGAATTCCATAAACCAATGAGCGTTGAGTCGGTGTGACCTTTAATTAAACTTTTTTGCTGATGTTTAGATGTTCGCTCGTAGCATTTTGTTTTCTGTCGTGTGTGCCAACTGAACAAAGGTTAATCAACCTGCCTCTATGACGCTATAACACAGTCTATAACCATAAAAATAAAAATAATCTGCCAAAATCAGGCAAGAAAAAGGAAAACAATGTATAAACCCTGCTCAGTGAAAGTCCGGACAAACACGGAGAAGCTGCTGCCTCCCTCTTTGTTCCACTGTAATTGAAATTGGTTTGGCTGATTCTTAATGTGAGACCTGTTACAGACACTATGAGATTATTATGCTTAGAAATAAATGAAAGCTATATGAGAGTACTGCCATAACCAAAAAGTCAAGCTACTTGATAATTGGGATAATTGGGTGCAAATAAAGGAATTTTCTCTGTATGACAGAGAAAAAATTATATATTCTTTCTCTCACGTGTGTTACATTTATACCATGTTAGAATCCTTTCAATGCTTCCACTTAATTTTTACACTTGCAAACTTGTTAATTGTGAAAATAGTTTGTTATGCACACATCAGCAAGATAAAGACCTCGGAGCGTATATGCTTAAAGATGAGATAAATGGAGGTAAATATCACCTAAGTTTAGTATTTTTATTGTCTGTCATTTCCAAACAGACTGTAAATTCATTCCATTGCAAAAAGCATTTTCTAAAGTTACTATGCTTGCATCATATGAACAAGAGACTGGTGTTAATATTCATTGTTTAAAAGTTTGCTTTGCCAAATTGTTTCCGTTATTACACAATCACCCACATAACAAGCTGTTATTCACAAAACTGGAGAAAGCAACTGACAAAAGGTTGTTCTTGCGATTCCCTTTTTCACAAGCGAGACCCAGAGGTCTCGTTGCCTTCAAACCTTCATAATGAGGCTTCAAACGCGGGGCGATTTGGATGGAGACACAGGGACACAAAGACACAAACCTAAACAAGATGAGCGGTGGTACAAAAACAAAGGTTAGTAAGTAATTGTAACCACTACAGTGAGACTTCATAATAAGCTTCAACTCCAGGCTATAAAACACAACATGCATACAGATACAGAAGCCATAACTACGGAGCCATAACTTTGGTCAACTAGGAGTGTGCACATTAGAGTGCACAGCTACGGAGCTCACGAGAGAATGTGCACACAACCGCTCTCCTCAAACACAAGCAGCCAACTCTAATCTTTCATATGATCAAGACACTAGAGAGACAGCGACAGACACTGATACATCGTGAGCACATCCCTGCTCATCAGCCCAACACCAGTGTCACAGATGTCGTTGTCTGCATGATTCAGAGAGGTTATTTAAAATGACCAGTGTAGCACTGTGATTTATCTTATAACACCCCGTTACTATCTATCGATTGTCCTATCTGACCTGCCTGTCAATATACTGTATATACTATTTTTTTTTTCTTGAGGAACTGTAATTTTGTATGCCAAATGTGGCATGCAAAGTTGCCATAACAACTTGACTTTTATGTAATTAATTTTCTCTCTCTCTTTCCTAAATATGCATATATATTCATATTCATCATCGTCCATTCAGATGTATTCTAGCAAATATGGAAATCCACAATTCATGAGTTTGGATGGATTCCATGGATTCCGTGGGGTTGAAGAGTTAAGAAGAAAACAAATAAAAAATAGTTTTACAATTATGTGTTTTTTTTCTACATGAATATGTGCCTCTCCATTTCAATAACACAATTCCAAGAAGATTATTACAGGGACAGAGAGGTACATTTGAACGTACACTTGTGTGTGACTCTTGCTCAAGTTCATCTCTCGTTGAAAGCAAATCGATAAACATAATTACAATAATGACACGAGCGCAGATATACTCCAGCGAAGTAAACAGTTTCACAGTGTTGCATCACTCACGTTATCTTAAGTTACACTGTGGCCAAAAATCTGATATTTATCTATTAATACATTGCTTTGGGAAATTCTTGTTATTGTTTGATTATTTTGATTGCAAAGAAATGCTTACATTCCTAAGTCTCTGTTTTCTAAATCAACAGGGAAACAAATTAAGAGCACGTGTTATAAGAGCTGTGATGAACTGATAAACAGTGGGATTAGCATCAAAAACAACATTTTGGATTGGCAGCTGTGATAAAGATCAGTTTGTTACGATATTCGGGCTGAAATAATTGCCAAACAAACCCAACCGGTTTCTTGGCATCTGAAACACTGACTCACCTATAGCCATGCTGAGTGTCCACGCACAAGCCGCCATTGAAGCAGGGGTTTCTGGGATATGCTGCACAGGGCTGATGGGACTGCTCTCGACCCGGGCACGAGCACACAGCCGTGGTTTCCACCGTGACAGATACAAGACTCATCGTCCCGCAGTCGACCACCGTGGGCGTGTCTCGGCTGGTCAAAGCGCTGGTGCAGCCTCCGGCTCCGGCACATTCCGAGGACGGACACTTGTCCACCCGAACCTGGAAGACGTTGATCTGCAGGAACGACTGGAGCTGCATGATGGAAGAAAAGTAACCAAATGAGCATTCCTGAAGTGGAAATTAACATTAAAACATTAAATCCATTACATTTATTAAATTTATTCCATTTACAATTTTTTTTCAATTTGCACTCAATTTATTTTGCTCATTAAATTCACTACATGTATTAAATTTACTACATTAATATTTTTATATTTGCAGTTCAAAAAATAACAAATCAAACTAACCAGGTCAAACATGAGAAGTCAACAACAGTGATCAAACATTAATCGTATTTACATAGCTATCAAATAAAAAGTATGAAAATAAATTCAGTGACACTGGCAGTGATTGAAGACCTTTAACCGCTTGTAACTACATTCCTGCTTGATTAATGTTTGTCTAACAGTATTTTGGTGCTTTTAGTGAGAGGATGGATTTGAACCGTTGGAAGTGAGAGAGTAAACGTTACAGCTATGATAAAGCACAGCAAAGGGCAGCAGATAGGAAGCAGCGTAGGCGTCCGATAACCTCCGCCACCCCCAACCCCACACACTCTGATCTGTCAAATCTTTAACTTCCAAAGATTTAGATTTAATTTATTTTTTCCACGACAGACAATACTACAGTTTTAGTTTTTCTCAAACATGTCAATGTTATAAAGTGTGCTATCTCAAGAGATTCATCACTGACTGGCTTTATGTTCTTATTTTTCTCAGCTGAGGAACGTGTACGTTTTTGATATGTCTTTCAAAGGCCATAATGTCGCATTCCTTTCTGTACATATTAATATGTATGAAAGTAATTTCTTAATGTCATGTAAAGTTGCAGCAGCTATTATCTGTTGGAAAATTTCATTACCATATTGGATTTTATCTCAATGTTCAAAATTCCTTTTCATTCCTTTCTTCAAAAAGATTGGCGAACGCGATAATGAGTGAGCACTCAGATACAAGAATACTGTTCGATCACCTGAGCCGCTTGTGACAGCAACAACGGACTGTGGAAGCAGGAAAGTCGCTGCTTGAATCGGGTCATTATTGTATGTGAGCCTCCCTTCCTGCATGATGTTTGCTCTATTGAGGGGGGGGGGGGGGGGGGG
>OMNV01008833.1:64671-92453 GCA_900303265.1 Brotula barbata
GTGTGTTTTGGGGGGGGGGGGGGGGGGGGGATGGGACAGAGGAGTAAAATGAGTCTGATCCACAGGGGAAAAAATATATTGCAAACCTGACAATCAGAGAGTTTTGTGCTCATCCAGCATCTGGGTAAGAGTCACAAGTGCCAGATTTCCAAACTTGAATTAATCCCTACCTCTGTCCACCGTCTGCACTATTGATTTATTGTTTTATTATAATTTAATTACACATTACTATTATTAATCATAATGATAATAATAACAGTAGCTATGGTTCTTCTTATATTATTATTATTATCATTAATAATAATAAGGTAATATTACTCATAATCAAATATTAATTGTTTACTATTATTGTTATTGTTACTATGCATAATTAGAATAAATTGCTTGCCATTTCAGTTGTAATGGCATCAATTCTTTTTATTCATATTCGCACCAGCTGTCATCACACTCTCCTAGCAGACTTTTAAATATAGACTCATAGATACAGCAAATACAGATAATTACGTCTCGAGCGTACATGTAGTTTACACAGACCGATAAACACATGTGCAGACACGGACCGACACGCAGATGCAAATTAACGGAGTTGGTGTGAACAGATTCAATTTGTAAATATATCACAGTACAGTAGTCAGGCTGGCTCTAACAAATCAAGCACTTTCTCTGTCCTACTTCCTGATAAAATAGGTTAGACGGTAATGATGAAAGGAACCGATGCCTCTCTAGCTTGAGTAGTTTGTAAAAATATGAGGATATATTATGTATACACAGACGGATACATGCCCGCACACACGCTTGTGTATCTGTCTCCAGGTTCAGTTGGCGCGCTTGGCTCATTAGAGCGATGTTGCACTGGTTCACACATGCACAAACCCCCACACACACACGCAGACAGACACACATGGAAGGGCACAGACACGATGTGTGAAGTGAAAGATGGGCACTTGATGCTAAATGTGATGGACGGATGAGACCTGGTTCAGTGTGACTGCAGTTCATGTTCATGCCTACGCGACAGTCTATTAAAGCCTTAAATGGACTCGAGAGCAGTGCTGCATCTTTCACATGCTTTATTTGTTTTGTGGGTCAATGTTATTGTTTAGTGATGTTTGACGAAGTGTTTTCTTTTTTTTTTAGAAAAATATTCATTTAACACTTGGAATAACATAAAATATTAGAGGATAATTTCATTTCCATAAGAGTCACCTGACTAAAATATGACACTGAATTGTTGGAATAACTTTTTCTCCTGCTGTTTAGTGGAACTGGAATTGCTTTGGCTGTTTGTGCTGCTGTTTATTACAGTTACTGTGAATGAATGAATGTGGTCTTAAGCTGCTTTTATGCTCAGTCTTATCATCCTTAACCGCAGCAGGGCCATCTGACATCTAATCAATGATTATATGGAGAAAGCAGGTTAAAACACTGGCCTGCCTGAAACCACCTCATGTAGTTGGTTGATGTTTCGCTTTCTCCTTTAACTACTTTTATATTTTATGTGTATTGAGATGAAGTCGTTGCAGTGGCGAAGAGAGTACACTGGTTTTCGCTTTTAGATTTATGTTTTTATTTGCCCTTTTATTTGCGGAGGGAATTGGGCATCCCCTGGCTGGAGAAAATGGTACAAAAAAAAGTGTGTGTAAATACGTTTTGACCCCATCGCATTGAATCACAACGTATGATCACAGTACAATTTAGGTGTAAGGCGCTAAAAAATGAGGAGTGGGGCACTGATCACGCCTGCATGCCTGTGATGTTTCTCTGATCGACATTTGGTGGGCAACGTGCGACACATAGCTGTTACATTAGCCATTAAAGAGACACTTAAGGCCGGCCAAAGAGATCGAGCATATGCGATGCTGGAGATCAGCTCAGTTGAAGTACACTGCTTCACATCAACAAGAGAAGACTAGGAGTCACAGACCTTTCAGATGCTCTACAGAGGTGGGTTTCTCTTCAGCTTTCTCATCACATCATCATCACGTCTACTTTTACTTCACAATAATTCAGGCGCTGACACACTGTAGGTTTAATGGAACGCAAAAGGAGGGGGAGAACCACCTACTAGCTACAGCTACTGAGTATTTCAATCTGCATATACATGACTAAAAAGGAGCGCTAAAAGCAATGCTGGGGATATTTTAAAGCGTTCGATGCTCATTTGGTGTTCCCGGCACTATTCAAGGGGCTGGAAATTTACCCAGAATTTACTGCTTGTGTCAACAGACACAGTTAAAAGTTGGCTTGTGAAGCTGGCAAAAAAACAAACTCAAAAATTATATAGACAAGAGGAAAGCCACAGAGATTGACAAGGATAAGCTCATAAAGACAGTCCAAGACATAATTGGAAGATTTTAGTCCAAATAACAGCTAAAAGAAGTGCTGGGAGAGCAGAAAAAGAAAGAAATTGTCTCTTGAGAGCACATTAACTTACATAAGTTTTTAATGACGTAAAGTATTAAACATGTCTGTGTACTTTTTTTGATTTTCAGCATGAATTATGGAAACCAAATGACCAAGATTCAGCTGCTTCATCAGAGTGTTGTGCCGTTCACAGCGTGGGGTTGAAGCCTGGCTTCCAGGTGCCCATTTTGGCTGCCACATCTGGCTGCAAATGTGGTTTGTTTGGGACCCTGGAGATTGGTGCATTTTCATTTGATTGATCAAAGGAGCGAGCTCAAATAATGAACTAGACAGCTACGCATTACAGAGCATTTCAGAGAATAACAGAGGCCGATGGGCTCCGCTGACATTTAGTTTCAATGAGGCTGATTACAAATATATGTAACAGAGCTTTGCTTGGCGAAAACAAACTGTCCACACACATGCACATCCAGGCAGAGACGGAGATCAAAAGGAGACAACACATGAAATTTCAAGTTAGATTTTAAGATGTAATTACAGTTGCACATATCGAATTAAATTATGATGGTTTGAAAAAATTATTGTTGCAAATCACTGACAGCTTAAGTCACAATTCAATAACTCCAAAGAAAAATTAACAAGCATACACATGGATTTAATTTACCATATATAGTTCTCACAACTAACCATCCATTAATGTTTATACTTAATAATGCGATTTTATTTTGCAGTACAACACATTAAGTAAGACCAAGAAAAAGACTAATTGCTCCTCTTGCTCTTCTTTATGTACCAGAATAAAACTGTCCTCTACAGCTCTTTCACCATCAGCCATTTGATGAGACAAGTACTTCGTATTAGCTCTATAAGATGCGGTGCTCTCACCAGGACTAACTCGCTGTCAGTGGGTGACCCACTTATAAGCTGATGAAAAAAGAGCCTCTCTAAATGACAAAAAAGGGCTTGGAGTGTTATGAGTATGGAGTTATGAAGCACTAATGGAGAGCCTTCGGTGATCAAGGTTGAAATGTGTGATGAGGATCGGAAAGCAATGTGAGACAAACCAAACCAGGCAGAAAAATCACAGATCCTACTGCAGTCGTAGACAAACATAATTCACAATGCGCCCGAACTCACGATCAGCAAAGTGTTACTCCTTAATATTTTTATTGAATATATTCTTTAATCCACCATAAAGTGTAATTTTACACCAAACATCTCAGCCACGCAGCATTTCTATCAGGTGAACATTTGGACTCTCACTCTAAAAGGAAAGTCGTCTTCCTATTGGTCCATTTTAATTGATTTACTGGTGTGTTTTCCATTTCATTAATTAAAGAAAATTCCAGTAAACTCGTAAACTCTGAGGTAAACACTGGTTATCAAGTTTTATTTAAAATTCTAAGAAAACATCCAAATTTACTGTGGAGACTGAATAAGCAAAATAAAATAAGAAAAATATTAAAACAAAAGAACAAGTTAATATTTGAGTATTTCCTCATAGAAAAGCATTCAAAATTGGTACTCTGGGTGTGGTGAGTATCATTTGATACAGATTTCCCCAGCATACATCCTGATATTTTGTTTCCTTGGAAACTTTGAGCTTTTCACTTGAATTTAAATGAAATCTTGATGAACATGGATCCTTTGGTAGTTACCTCAGAGTAAATGATTCAAACTTGATTGACTGCTATGCTGGACCACTGTAAATTTTGAATTCACTGGCCCGTCAGAGATCGTACTTTTTCAAGGTCCTCAAGCGGGAAACTGCTCCAAACCACTGTGCCTCAGAATGAAGTAAATGGAGTTTTGGTCTGTGCAGGCAGGGGCCGGTTTCTCATATACATACTCTTGGATATGTATTTCAACTTTTGCCTGTCCACAAAGTCCTAAAGGAAAATTACTAAAGGAAAATGTCCATGTGGTGTTCTGACCACAATTTGTGATTCTATTTCATTGGCCTGAGGAGGGAATGCGTTAGCTTGCATCTAGAAGGCCTCAGTACGGAAACGTTGGACTGCAAGGACTCCATCATGAAACCTCACACGTTTGATCAAATGTGTGAAACACAAAGAACGGCAACAACTCGGGTTCAAATCTACTGTAACTATGTACATTTTACGACTCACACCTCCAATCCCATTACACTGACTGGAACACTGGACTCCAAATAAAAAGTGTTTATGATGCTCTTGTATATATGCAGTAAATATGCTGCCCACATACCAAACTGCAATCATCGGTGTGTAAAATAAATGACATGTAATCCTTGTTATTCATACGAATTCACCGAAACGTACAATAATTGAACGTAATCCATATTTCAATTCAAATTTATAATTTTGATTGGTTCCATTTTCTTTTTTGTGTGCATCTGACCTTGTTGTAATTGAGGATTCCTTCTCAGTTGTCCTTCCAGATGAGAAAAATATCCTTTGCTGCGTGTCATCCTGTCTCTGCCCTGTCATTCCTGTCTGTTTCTCTACTGTAACTATCACTATGAAGCAGAAATGACAAAAGAAAATAATCCTGAAAAAGAAAAACACTGACTGATAGTTCATCCAAAGCATAATTATGAGTAAAATTATACAGAAGCAAAATGAAAAACAAAGCAATGAACTAAAATGTATCTTAGCTTTTATCACACACTGCTACCAGAGTTTTGTTTTTTTTAATAAAAACTCATACATCCAGTAGATAATTACATCTCTACATATGTGTAGACACGGACCAACGCAGAGATACAAATAGACAGAATTGGTTTGAACAGCTTCAATGTGTAAATATATCACGGCACAGTAGTCGGAATGGCTCTAACAAATCAAGCAGTTTTTCTGTCCTACTTCCTGAAAAAATGGGTTAGACGGTAATAATGAAAGGAACTGATGCCTCCCTTGCCTGGGCGGTTTGTAAGGATATGGATATTGATAAATAGACCACTTTATTAATCCCAGAGGGAAATTCACACGTTGCTGCAGCATGCACGTGTGTAGTTCAAAGCCATAGGCAGCCTCCTAGTCCAATGTTCAGTCGTGCAAACTGTCGCAAGTAAAAACTGAAATGTCAAATAAAGAAAAAAATACAAAAGTAAAATAAAAATTTGACAGCGCATCCATAGTGCATATGAATCAGAAATTCATTTTGTCCTGACTGAAGAACCTGACTCCAATTAGCTCTGTGGTTTGCCGAGTTTTAGAAGATTTCTAAAGAAGTATTTCAGTCACTTAGTCAAAACCGAGGTGAGACCCTGATCTGAGACGCATCAGCAGCGCAATTCAAGAGGCATCGCAGATTCTTGGGAGACAGATGGTTTGCCACACAGCTAAAGTGAATCAATAACATGTGGTGTAACCGGGGGAACCGTATGCTGAGATCACAGACAGTGGGATACGTCACTTTCAACATCAATTCTCCCGTAATCAGAAATCAGACTGGACGGCACCAGTTAGGAAGTTCTGCGGGGGAAATATCAAGGACTGGGGTGGTGGTCTCCCGGATACGGTTGGTTAGATTAGTCACATACTAGACGAGTCGCTCATTCGGAATTGCCAGCTGTTCCAATGTGCTTCATCGGGGGTTCAGTCACCTGATTCCCCAACACTTTCTCTAGTTTATTAGTCTGTTCACCCGTTCTGTCTCTCCTTTCAGACTTCCCCGACATCACCCTCAACGCCAGCAGCTTCTGGCCTCCTGCCATTCCACTCCATTTCTTGCTTAGTGTGTACATTTGCCTCCTGTTACCTTGTCAGTGACTTGTTGAGATTCTTAGCCTTTCCGAGTCTGTTAGGACTCAGATTTTGTATTTTCCTACGGCTCTTTTTCTGGTCCTACGCGCTCTGCAGTGTATGACTTCATCCTACACTCTGGACTGAGCTTTGTCTAATGTTGCCTCTGTTTATCCTCAAGATTTTGTGTAACGATCTTTGCCTGCCCAAAATGTTAAACTTCATGTTAACAACTTTTACCCTGTGCTGCAGTGTCTGTTTCTGGATCTCAAACTTATGTCACAAATAGGTCCCTGAACATGATAACAAGCTCCCACATAGATTATTTGGAAGGAGCCTTCAAGTGGATTCGGACAATGTTCCTTGAATGCACACTCTAGTACGAGGATCATGTTTAGCTTAATCTGATTTAGGACGCCAGATTTCGAGAAACGACAATCCTATTTTGGCACCAAATGAGCGTTTGACTGACAAACTGCCAAACTAAAGGGGGAAACAAATTTTGACTGGAGCAGTATTTTATTGAGACATATAGTGTCTCTATCACATCATATAAACATAACTTCTGTCCATCTATCATATTGACAAATACAAAACAGATGTGTCAGAATCTCTCACTAATCCAGGAAGAGATTTTACCATCTCTTTCCCAGAATAAGCTAAAGGATGCCAGAAATCTTTGAACATTGAAAACCAAAGAGACACAAAGATCTGCATAGGGTGGAAGCAGGATGGATGGGTGGGCGGGATGGATATTGGTGGTGGGGGAGGGTGGAGTATTGGGAGTATAGGCATGATGGAGTACAGGGTGAAGTCATACTGGTTCAAAAACTGCCAGACACAAGTGTATACACAGTGTAAATTCTGCTACACCAGGGGTTTTTCGACCAGTGGTCTGCACTGGTGGTCTGCGGTGGAATTGCAAGTGCTCTGTGACAATAACTTCAGTAAAGTCTTTTTAATTTTATTAGTTGCTTAGTTCATTTCTTTCTTTCTCGTGACTCCCCCCTTCCCCCCCATCAGAGGCCCATGGACCAACATAGGTTGAAAACCCTAAAACTAAGCTTTTATTTCATTTGTCATTCATTTTATCTAAACTCACAGACATGTGTAGCTGCTGTTTGCCTTTGTAAAATGCATTTAAATCTTGTGACAGATGAACAGCACCAACGCTTTGGCCCTTATTATGTATTCATTGTTCCTCATTCATGGCTAATTGCCAACTATTACCGTCATCTCAGAAAGTGCTCCGAAAATTTTATCATTTTTCTGTGGTAAGATTTTATGTTGAAAATAACTCTCCACTCTGTACTTCCTCGTAATGTGCTTCTCTAACAAATGCTTTGGGGTTTGAAGTCTTTTAACCCCTTGAGCTTAACTAGCTGCAGAGACATCAGCATTCCTTGTGCTCTGTATAGAGCCTCCCTAATGCTGATGAAAGAATAAGGAAGCATGCGCTGAATGGTTCAAAAGCAGGATGCGTACAGCGAGCAACAAAAGGACCACAGACGTTTTGTTCCCAGGATTATTGTTGAGGAACTCACACAATTCCCTCAACCGCACCACAGACCACATCAGTACAACGACAAGATGAACCTCCGTACCCGAATGCCATACCAACGACATTTTTTAAAAGCTGAAAACCATTGTGATGTCATTAAAGTGGAGTGAATTGAAAACATTGAGGGATAAGTTCCATTATTGAGGCAGAGCAGAGAGAGATAGAGTGGGAATAAAGATTTTTTTCTTCAAATCTCCTACTTCAGAGGCATTACTGGAGAATTGAGAACATTAATAATAAGCGCCGCTTCATCTGCTGTGCCATCCCCCTTCCCTCCCTCCCTTTCTTCCCGTTTCTTTCCCATCCACCTCCTCCTCTATCTCTCTGGCTCTCATTCATCCTTTTCGCTCGCCACGCTTCACATCTCATTCTGATCAATGTCTTCTCCAGAGAACCTGGCTGAATTCAGATTAAACGCTCAGCGCTCTGCCCACAAATCATACCCGAAAGCCTCGGCTAACTCTCTCTCTCTCTCTCCTTTTCTGCGTATGCATCTTTCTTTCCGTCCTATGCTTTCTGCAGCAACATTGAGCTTTTTTGTCTCTTCTCATCCCTGACGATGTCCATATGGAGCAGAGAAAGGAGTATTTGGAAAGAGTCTAAGAGAGGAATGACTTCAAATTCACCTTAAGTGAACATCATGACCGGTCTCTGGACCCTCATCACAGCTCTCTTTTACAGACCCATACACATGCAAATGGGTCCTGGCTCAACAGTGCCTCCGAGGACAGGGGGTCCACCTCTCTCTCATCCTTTCCGTGCAAGTGAAAAGCATACAATCTGACTTTCTCTGGTTCCAACAAAGTTGTGTCTTCCTCTTCCAGCCAGCCTTTTGTAACATGAAATGAGGTCTGACCAAAACCAATGGCCAGGGAAGGTCGAAGTGATGAAACGTTTGTGTTAAAGCAGCTTTGTACTGTATCACTATGATGTGCTTTCTGTTTCTGCTTTGGGCAGCGCACAGACCTGCACCAGGCAAACCATTACTGCTGTAATCCCCACAGTGATGTTTTTCTGGAGCCAAATTAGGTTTAAAAGGACAGTCTATACTCATTGGGCATGAACAGTGGTTAAAAGTAATGAAGTAAAAACACTTCACTGCGATATTTAGTACATTTTAGGAGACATTGTGTTTTAGTGGGGCATGAATATTTTTGTTATTTTTACTCAAAGTACATATCTGGAGAAATCTATATTGTCAATTGACTACTTTTGTCCAAGAAGCTGAGTGAACTGTAACATGTTCAATGTTTTTAATGTGCAGACTGGGAGACAGACTGAAAACAAACGGTTTGATAGTGAAGTTTGGTGTGATGTTGGTAAAAATGCCAACATCGGTACGTAGAGGTGAGTTTCTTTGGTTTGAATTCTTCCTGTTTGTGATAGATCGACTCAAAATAAATGTGAAGTTGAATCAGAACTGCATAGAGGACTCTGGACTGTCCAAACCATTGAATGTGCTCTGATCTGTTTTTTCTGGGATTGTAACAAAAGTAACAGTCTATAACAATTTCCTGAATCCAGCTGCACTACTCTGTAACAAAAACAATAGAAATGGTTTACGGCCATGTTTTGAAGGTGATTTATGGGCAGCAGACAGGACTTGTTCCTGTAAGACTACTTGACACCATTTTGAATCCATTTTTTCTGCAATGACAGCAAACTACCCAACACCAAATTAGCAAGGCAAGTCATGATTCTCCCAACGTCATGTTTCACAACGGAGATGAGGTTTCAGTGTTGCTGTGCATTAGTTTCGTCCATCAACTGCAGCATGGTGCATTCCTGCCTGAAGTTCAGCTTGTGTCTCAACCATACAGAGAACAGAATCATTCATATCGTAGATTCCAGGTGGTCTTTTGGAAACTTCCATGAAAGTTTTTCCTCGTGGTGGAAAACAAACATCGACGTTGTGAGGTTTTAGAGCATTCTGCAGCTCTTTGGCTTCAGTTCAGCTCCTAAGATGCACGCTGTGTTGATCAGCATATGTGTTCATGATGAGTGGGTGAGTAGCATCAGCATTTGCCTTTGTGTGAATTGCTAAATACCCACGTGTCTGGAGACGCTTGTAGCCCTGTTCTGACTTGAAACATCTGCTGCTTCTTCCAAGGTGCTGTGAAATGTGTTTTGATTGGGGCAGGGGTTCTCATCGACAGATCTTACAAGAAATTAGCAGCATTTTCCACTAACAGGGCAGGACACAACGACAACTTCACACCACCACTCTTGGTCTCATCTGACTCCAAAAAACTTCTCAGGAAGCCACAAGTTCACTTACTTTATAAAACTTGTCTCTGAACATTTAGATATTTCCAAGAGCATGTTATGATTTGTTTTAATCATCACTTTAAGCAGATTGTGCTGGTCAGGTTTTGATATTCAAATGATGACTTGGCCACATTTGAGGAGTAATTAATGCAAAAACACACTTGTTTTTGCCATTGGTTGTGATAATCCTACACAGTTTATGTACACAAAAATTCAAGTCCCATTGGGAGCCAGCAGACCAACAGGCCAACAAACTGTTGACTCTGGCAGCAACGTTCGGATTTGTTTGAGACATGTAAAATGACCATGATGTAATACCTTCAGTGTCGAGGTGGTCCGATGACCACCAACATTGACGTACCTTTTGTTTGTGAGCTGCTAGATAACCGTGAATTTTCTCAGGACGGAGGTATGCGTCGGCCCCGTGCACGGCAAAGCGAACGTCCAGTAGTCGTTCCTTTACATCCATGAGACTGAAGATGTTAACGTCATCCGGTGGAACGGACAGCATCTCAGAGAGGAAGTCCACCAGCAGCTCGTAGCGGCTCCTCTGCTTCCCTCTCAGTTCAATGAATTCCTTTGCAGTGATGTCTGAAAAACACACATACACACACATCCATGACTGGAAAAGCAGCCTGAAGAGAAGTAGCCACATTATATCTCACTGCTAAAGGACAAATCCAATTATTTTCAAACGGGGCCAGAGTGCTAAACTCTAAAACACTACAACACTGAAAACCGAAGCTGTAATCATGAATTATTGAGCATGGCTCACTTCAAATCACACTTTAGTTTGAAAGAGTGTGTGTGTAGTTCATATGTGTGTGTGTGCGTTTGTGTGTGCGATTAGCTCTGCCAGTTGCAAATAATTACGCTCTTGACAATTTGTGGTCCAAATTCTAATCCTGCTAAGCAGCAGGCTACAGAGAACTCACGCTCGTTCTAAACAGTGGCAGTCCAACACCTGTGTTTCATGATGGGATTGTACAGAATGAACAGAAGGATTAATTGATTTGATTTGGCCCTTTCAAGATCAAGAAAATGCAGTGCAAGTACCTGTAAACACCTTTCATTCACACAAATTCATCAATGTTTACAGTGTCCGTGTGCATATATAATCTATAAACTATGTTACAGCTTATCGTGGTGTATACCTCCTCACACCTTTCATTTTCGTCTTTCATTGCTTGTTTTTTCTTCTGACATAGTCATTAACCCTGACACCCTGTGTGCTGTGCAGAGATGAGAAATAACACCGAGCTCTCCTCGGCACTGAAGCCCGGAGAAGCGTCGTCAGTTGCCGACTCCATGGGGCAGACCGATAAGGGACAGCAAATTGAGTTCAAACACGTCGCATCATTATTAATGATGCATCGCTTCACCCATCCCGCTTTGTGTTGTTACATCTCTTTTATTTTTTGCTCCGTTTAAACCAACCAAATTAGTTGTGTTCAGAACAGTTTAAGAGTTCATTGGCTGTATAAACACACATTCCAAAACCCGGCTCATACAGTAAACCCTCACATGACATAAATAATTCCACATGAGAATTCTATATGAATAATTTTTCTAAATCATTTTAAGTTGATATGTTCAAAACAATTCTCTAAAGCAGATATTTAATTTAAAAAATGTAAATAATTGATTTTCAGATTTTTTTTTCTCTTTTCTATCATAACTGATATTTACTTTATCGTTTCAACATGGTATACTCAATTATTTATGTGTTTACCAAATCTAAATTTACTTTTTAAATACTTCATGCAGCCTTGAACACTGTTTGCATTGAAGTGTACTCAATGATCTCATTTGCCATTGTTTAAGGGGTTCATAAAACACTGTAGTTATGCTTAATGAGACATTCTCAAATGAAAACAGTTATTGAACATTACTTGTCACCATGCCAAACAGAAAGGGATTGTGGGTAGAACCGTAGGTGGGGTCACAGGTTCAAACAACACTACAATGTTACATTCACTAACTAATATATCTGATGTAGAGACAAGGAAAGATGAAACATGTAGTTTTTTCGTACTTTACTTGTCCCTTTGTAATCACGTCGAGTGTTTTTCCGACAGTATTTCCATCGATCTGTTAACATTCCAGGCATTTATTTATTGTAGAGCCAGGTTTATGCTCAAGTACGCAGTCAAAAACAAGCTTCTCACAAGATTCACTTCTCACACCTTGTTCTATCAGTTTTTTTTAGAGGCACAAGCTGGTTCACACGGGGATAGAGGCACAAGCCCTGACAAACAAAGGGGTGAGAAGGGTGATTAAGTGTGCGAGCGCAAAGGGAGAAAGGGTCCAGGCTGAAAGAGACAAGACGAGGGGCTCCCAACAGGCTCAGCGGATACAGGGTGAGGGATCAAGGCTAATGTCAGCTCCTATCAGTCAGTCCCCAGGGAGAAACCAGGACACATCCAGACAGAGAGAGAGTCAGGAGGGACAGGGGTCGGAGGAGGCCATTGTAACTCCTAACACAGAATGGCAGCATCTGCACCTGCCTTTGATCCGACTTCACAATTCACCGCTGCTCGCTCCTTTCCCGAGGCTTTGATGGAGAGGAGTGCACAGGCCGTTTGTGGGAGGATGTTTTTGACACGGTCAGACCGGCTTACTTCTACATCGCATTTATTAAACGCAGACTTACATGGATTTAAGTGCAAACATTTAAGGTCCATCCCCACTGTTCCAGGATGCAAACATCATGTTGGTATGATGATGAGTGTACTTATCAAAATAAAGATATATTATGTCAGGGGAATTCGGGATTGTTAAAAGATGATATAAACAGACACCTGTTGCCATTCGCGGTTTCAATAATACACGGTTCAGTCAGGAATGGGAAACGTGAAAAAGCAGAATGAGTTGAACGGCTTTAGGTCCACTGCAGAGGTAAGCAGACAAATTGTCGATCAGATCAGATTTTGGAGTTGGCAAGGTAGGCGTGTGGGACATGGAAGATGAGGACGTTCTGGAGCCAACTGACACCGCAGACAATGTATTAACCAACAATGACCTAATGGAGCTGACGACTTTTGAGGCAGAAGCAATGCCAGATGAAGAAGAAGACACAGGAAGTGCCAGAAATAAATTACAATGGACAATATTGCATGGGTCTATTTAAGATTTATATGACATAGATCTGTCTATGTTATGTGCCATGGACATGAAGCAAACAGAAGCTAAAAATATTTGTGGAATTAGCATTTTTGTGATACCCAGTTAGGCCCATGAACAATGTGCCAGACTCAACCGGGGGGCCGCTGATGTGGGGGTGGAGAGGTTTTCTCTTACCTATTAGTGAGATCTCTGGGTGTGGTGAGTAAGGATGGGTATCAGATTTTATGAATGATAATATTACAAAATAGCAAATACCAGCACTGAGGTCATGGTCAAGGCCAACCTAAAATGGCTCCACAGACCACAGTTTGAAAAACCCAGGATTATAGATATTATCTAAACACACTTTCTTATAGCAGGGAAAGTTCATGCAGAGCATCCATGCATTCATGCATTGATGCATACTCACTTGTCCAGTACAGGTTCACTGGGTAGGGAATCTGTTCACAGAGTGTGCATTGTGCTCTGTGTGCACTCATCCTGCCCTTATGGCAGAAAACATTTTTTCTTTGGACAATTTCATTTTTCACTGTAAGCTACACTAGCTGAAAGGACATCTCAAGGACTTTTTGTTTACCACCTTCTTTACCTTTCTATGAGCACAGAGAGAAAGCAAGGGAGGGGGACTTAATCTCAGCAAGGCTGGTAACTGGCGCGTTCTTTGTACATCCTTAATACATTCCACATTTGTTCTTGAAATGGGATTTAGAATGTCAAGGGGGGTGTAAGTAATGCTATAAGTGTAATATTTTCATAATCCCCAGCACTGAGAATCAATGAGAGTGTTTACTCAAAAGCTCCACATGGAAAAATAAAATCCAGGAAAAGGCTCGTCATGCGCACACAGCGGCTGTTTTGGTAGCTTAACAACGCCCAGGATGGTCTCAGAGTAATTAATTCTTAATATTATATTACTTGGAATCTCACAGTTGGCTTTTTTCATGGCTGTACTGCACGTTAGAAACATCTGAATGACTTTGACACAGACTGGCACCGCCGTTCTTCACTACATCAATCAATCGGCTTGTGCAGCTATCAGCGCACAGACAGTTGATTCATTTAAGTATTCCGAATGAAGTGACCACCCCCAGTGATAAGCTGTTGACAGATGATAATAATTTGAATATAATGGAATAAAATTGCTGGTTTCAGTGCCAAAAACAAACAAAACTGAGAGCACTTTCATTACGCAAGCCTTTCAATTTGATTTCTAGTGCTCAACCCTTCTTGTCTTTACACTTCGATTCATTTCCGTTAAACAAATATTGAAATGTGGGTGCCAGCTGTTCTCCACCATGCTGTCTGCGGGTTTAGTGCACATTAATTTACCTCAGCTCTGTTTTCAGAGGCAGCAGCAAATCCTTTTATCTACTTATATGAAGCATGACTTTCCCTTCCATCCTTTGCACTCTCTCTCTCTCTCTCTCTCTCGACTTTCTTCCGGTCTTTTGAACACACCCTCTGGCCTCACCCCCTCTGCTTCTATTTCAATATCTCTGAAATCATAAAAATCCTTCAGCCATGTCCCATTTCTCTAAAGCGAAATTTAATTCTGAGCAGGGAGCCGATGTGCTGTACATCAGGTAATGATAGATGCTGCTCAACACGTGAGGAGAATGTTCCAGCTGAGCAAAATCTCTTCACTAATTATTTTCCCAAGCATAATTAATGACAACACGCGTTTATGTGCGTGCTGAGATCCCCATGAGTCAGAGGAGAAGCATTAATAAGGGTGTAAAGTTTTTGCTAACGAAAAATCTTTAACTGAGAGTGTGACAGTCTTTTGACATACGGCAAACAGCGAAAGCAAACAGTCATGAGCACTCATTTATTTTCCACGTCTGACCGAGGTCATTTCATCAGTAACGTATTAGCTGACGTCCCATCCATTGTTGTAATGTCATCAGAGGCAGTCGGCTTACTTGAAGCCAACATGACGGACAAGCAAAGGTAAGTCTTGATAGAAATGCTGTGAGTAGCCACTGTAAAACTAGTTTCACTGTGCTTGGAGGGACAGCAGAGACGTACAATAACTGGGTCAGACAGCAAAGGCCGAGGTCAGGGACGCTGGTGGAAATAATAAAAGTGAAATAAACGAGCAGCAAATAAAAAGGCCCAGAGCTCAACTAGCACGCAGGAATCAAGGGCAGCAGATGTAAGAGCACTGAAGTGTTTTTGACTTCGACAAGACAAAGGCCAATCCTTCGAAGACACAGCACTTCACTCTCTTCATCCACTCCATTCAAGATAGGTTTAATTGCCATTTTTGCAGCTGTGTTAACAACGAACACAGAGTGCCAAAATAGTTTAAGTCAATTGTGAGTGCTGGCAATCATTAGCCAGTTTGGTGATTTTTGTCATGGTTGTAAAGATTATCTGTCTCCTGCAGTCTGTAAAGCTTCAGAACTGCTTGTTTACATCAATGTGCAAAATCCATATATGACAGGTGATACTGAGTTGAATTTATGCTAGATTTTATGTTTTTTTAAACCTGTAAAGTGGGATCTGTGTGAGAGGATGAAAAACGTGTCTGTCAGGAGAGTGAAGAGTCTGACAGAAAGGTTGGAGTAATAGATGTGTGTTCTTGCCTGTGTGCTGGTGCCTGCAGAGCACAGATCTTACCGGCCAGGCGGAGGGAGGCGGAGTTGTAGATGGCCTCGTCCCGTAGCTCTCTCACGTACACAGTGACAGTAGAGATGGCATCTGGCCAAACTCCATCCGAGACACGGACCTGGAATTGGTATGAGCCAGGCGGGGCATTCTCCTTGATTATCATGAAACCGGTTCGCTTGTTCAGGATGAAGTAGCTGAGGTAGAAACACACAGACACACACAGTTGTCAACACATGGACTTTCATTATGGTTTTAAACAAATTCAGTGACAAGAAAACTTCTGAAAACGTCTTCCACCCACCCACTGCCTTATTCTGTGTATTCGTTTCTACTCTGTATCTGTCGAAAACCAATTACAATGACAGGAACTGAGCTGAATTGAGCAGAGATGATGCATTGAAGAGAAAAGCAGGAGTGCAAAAAAAAAAATCTGAAACTAACGAGCACAAAGACATGTTCCACTAATAAATGAATTCATTAAAGTTTAATTACAGAGGAAAACTAAGACAGAGCCTTAGCAAATCAAATCATTACTGGCTTGTCAAGACAAGGGTCACATTAACTGCTGTGCAACATAAGCTCTGTCATATGGAAGGGATCCAATACTTTATTCATACTTCATAGATCATCAAGAGACGATTTTCATCTCGAGCAAAACTAACAATATTTTCATAAATTCCTTTTTTTTTTTCAAACTGCTGAGCGAAATGAGTAAATACTGCTTTTACAGACACTTATGACTTCTACTTTTACTACGATTTATTACTCCGCCAAGCAGATTATTTTTCAGCTGTGTTTATTTGCCTGTCGGCTTGACTGTCATCTAGATATCTCAAAAAGATGTGACTTGAGTCAACAAAGAGATGATTACGTGTTGAGACAGATGAGGATTGAGTTTAGGGAGCAGGATTTCATTTTCATTTGGTTACTTAGCTATTTCTCAACATTTTCCTATATGCTCTTGCTATATGCTGGAAACTAAAATCCAAGCATGTGTTTCCTAGGATGGACTACCAACATGTACATTTTAACACATTATATTATATTTAAAACATAATATAATTATTAGATTTATTCTCAACTGCATGCTTGGCCACAGATCACATATACGATGTTCAAAAAAGCAATTGTCGGCATTAGTGGAGTCTGTTTTGTAGACATTTTACAAAGATACAAAGAACCTCGCAATAAATGACACGTGGCCAATATTTCTCAGCACTTACATTCCATAATACTTTAGGAACACTCTAAGATGCTCTCAATGTGGACTTTAGAAAACGAATAAGCTTATGTCATTTTACAGCTTTTTCAAATAGCTAATAATAGTTACCCTAAGAATCACTCGTGTGCGTTAACTCTTATTCATAAAACATTTTCAAATAGTGAGAATTATGCATAAAGAAAGGAAAATGGCCAGCTAAGCTAGAACTAAGACGACAGCAGCTAATTATGATTTATGCAACTCACTGACATGTATGGTAAATGTGATTAAATAATCCCACAATGAACAACAAAAGGTTCACCTTCGTCAGAACATGGTATAATCTTCACAATATGGTGTGATATATATCCGCGCTGGAGTGTCACAGTATATGATTTGCAGTTGTCAGTAACTGCTTGTGTGAAACTGCCGTGTTATTCTGCTCAGTCGATCTTTCAGCAGAGACAAGTCTAACGCTTTTATAGAATCAGGCTCGAGCTACAAATAAGTAGAAGACATCCAGTAACAAAGAACTACAAGCGTCAGCAAGGAAGGGGAGGGAGAGGAGCGAATGAAGAGACTGGGAGAGAACTTATTATACAGGATCGAGGGTTAAACTAAAAATGCGTTGGTGTTCTCCATGCCGAATGAGAAGATTGCAATCCTGCGACTGTTTTTTGTTGGAAAGAAGACTGTGAGTCTTTCTGTTTTGAAGCACGGAGCAGTGGTTCAGAGGACCAAGTCTGGGGTCTGGGTGGGTTTCCCAGGGAATGCTCCAACTTGAGGCTCCACAGGGGTATACTGGGGGACTTTGCAGCTCATTGGACTTCAACGAGAGACCTCCATTGCTTCCTGTTATCCTCCTCCAACTCAGACTGCATTCCTTCGTCTCACGTTCCTCTGGGGCGGCCGTTTTGATCTTGAACTTATATTGCAGTGAATTCATCAGGTGAACGACAACACAATATCATCCGGTTGCTAATCTTTTTCCATAAATACTAAACACTATATTTCAATCTGCTTGTTTTGGAGTTTGTCTGTGTGGCAGAAATTGCTTGACGCTGCTTTAAACTGCTTCGATATTTAGATTTTATCAGGTGAAACGGTTTCTCTCTCATCAGTAGACCTGGAGTAACAGGAAGATTGAACAGCCTGGGCTCAGAACCATCTAAAGCCTAATCATGTTTGACCGACGCGCTTCTGCACCAACACAAATCATTTGACAACTTTATTAATGTATTACTGCTAAGACAGCATTTTTGATACAGACCATGAATTTCTGTTCTGTGTGATCATGATAACATTTTATGACACACTTTGATATAAATGAGCAGCCTCTGTCATATTAAACATCTCATTTATGACACTGCACCTACAGGGCCCCTAACAAGTGCTGTGTGTAGTAAAAAAAAAAAAAAACCGATCGATTTGATTGGATTCCCTTCACGAATGAAAAGTCCTGAGACCAATGAGCAGCCGATATCAGTAGAATAACCTTGTATCTGATGCAAATTCTGTCTATACTTGTCTGTGGACCTGTCCGGGAAATAAGCAACAAAATTGTAGAAGTTAGCAACTTTGTAGCGGCAAGTGGCACATGACACCTGTTTGATTTCCTCTGACTACGAAGGACATCATTAGTGGCCTCTCAGACGAGTCTTGGGAATTGATCACACTGCAGCAAACATCTGGCCTGTCCTGCCTGAGAGCAGAAACACTCAGGGATGTTGTTGCTTTGCAATATTTGGATGCCTCAAACAGAAGAATAAATCATAAAGCAGACGCGGTGCTGCCATCTGGCTAGAAAATATTATGTGATTATGCATATGAAAGCAATATGTAACTGTACTGCTTATGTGACTTTAATATGATGTAAGCAATCATTTGATAAAATATATGGATCTATCTGAATTAATTATTACCATACATCAATCAAGGCCATCCCCAAGTGTGGCCAACTTATATAGACATCTGAGATACCCACACCTACCTCCCCGATGGTAATAGCACGACCTCAATCTATAAAATTTTCCTTTCTTTTCATGGAATTGGTCTAAAAAGAGGAATGGTTCCATACAGTATCAGTCCTTACCTTGGCAGGTGTCCTTCAAAGACATACGTCTTGTTGTCCCAGTCATCAGGGTCAGGAGAGTAGACCTTTCCAAGCACAGTGGTCGGCATACGGCCTGATGACAGACAACTCTGTTTATATTGACAATTCAGACAGTGTTATGTTTCAAAAGGGTATGCATTACCCGTTTGAGAGGAAAGATATATAGTTTGACCATCAAACGTGTACACATGCGCGTGTGTGCTGTATATATGTTGTATATATGTGTACACTGATGTGCTGATGTGTACATTCAGGTGAGGAGCATCTGAAACCATGCGTGACAATTATATAGCAGACATGCAGATGTGGCGTGCAGATGTTGACAAGGTAACAGCAGCATTAGCCAACAGATATACAAATACATACAGTATGTGTACAATACAAATGTGTGCGGTGACAAAAATGCCTTCACATCTATGCAGAACTTTGTGTTGGAACATGCATGTTGTGAGTGCTGGGTGCCATCCTGTATTAAATCACAATGAAATTTGTTTTGCTTTGACTGCGAGCTGTCTACTTTATAGACCACAGGATATGGATGTTGTTATACAAGCTACATTTCACATGGAAAATCAGCACTGTGCCCACCACCATGGCAGCACAGTATGTCACTTTGCAGAGAAAAATGGCAATGCATATAAATTAAAAAGTGTTCAGAATGTAACTTTCTGCACAGTTGTTGGAAGATATGTAGGTGCCAATATTTTGTCCTAAAGGCAAATGTTATGTGGCAGCAAAGGACTGAAAGACCTGAACACATTACAGATTTATTGGCAAACGTAGGAAAGGATTGCGAATGACACTGCACATGGTTACCATAGGGAGAAAGAAATGCTTCATAATAATAACAGAAAATGCTGTTTGAGTGCACAATGACCACAATCACGGTTATTATCTCTACTTCCTCACAGTCTGAATCATTTGGGAGAAAAAAATAGGAAAACTTAAAGGCAGACCTTGACATGATGAATGGCCTGTGTCTGTCTTTGCCCGAGGCTTCTGAGAATAAAGTAACATTTATCAAGGACCTACAAAAGCATCTTGTTAGCATTCAGGGCTTTCCATGGTGAATACTGATGGGGCTTTGCCATTATTTGGGTAATTCAGGTGCTGGTGTGTACACATGAGACATAAGTGACAAAACTCACAAAAATAAGACTTCAGTAATGAGTATATTTGCAAACGCATTAACCAATTGCAATAAAAAAACAACGTGGAAAAAATATGATATAATGTTAAATTATGTCATTTTGGCTTTAATCTTTGTTAAATTTGTATCCAGTCCCTGTGGGAACTTTGTGTAAACATGACCACTGCAAACAACAACGTGATGACAAAAATGTGGAGTGGTGTGTGTGTGTGTGTGTGTGCGTGGTTGTACCTCGATGACTGTTGATGAAAATCTTCTTCTCTCCCGCCACGTGTGCATGGTCATTTTGGTCACCAATCGTGACGGTGAGGGTGCTCGTCACCGTTTTGGCCGGACGGCCACTGTCACTCATGATAATGGGAATGAGGAACTCTTTCTGGTGCTCGCGGTCAAACGTCCTCAGAGCCGTCAGTGTTGCTGTGCCATTGAGATTGTCCTGGAGGTAGAAATCGTTGACATGGCGATACTCAGAAGGGACAGAAAAGTGGAAGGGAGGGCCGTTCTCTGGGGAGTCTTTGTCCACTGCCCGGAGAAGGGTGGATGTTTGGTTCAACCTGACTACCTAAACGGAGGGAAAGCAAAAATTTTTTGTTCAGATGAGCTTTAATACTCCATTACACATCAACTTTCCTTTTGTTTCATCTTATTATTACAATGTTTTTGTGTATGTAATTTCAGTCCACCCTACCTGTGGTCCTGCCACGTTCTCAAAGACTATCGGGGAGTATGCAGATTCAAATTCAGGTCCATTGTCGTTCACATCCAACAGTGGCAGTTGGACTGTGGCACTTCCTGTTAGGGGTGGTACGCCATGGTCTGTTGCTATAACAACCAAGTGATACTGTGATGTCCGCTCCCGATCCAGAGGCTGGGCGACAGTGACTACACCCGACTGGTCGATGGCAAACAGCCCCTCAGGATCGGAGTCCACTGAGAGGCTGTAGGTAATGTCACGGTTTTGACCCGAATCAGAGTCACTGGCCACTAAATGTGCCACACTGGTTCCCACTGAAATGTCCTCAGGGAGTGGGGCGAGAGACAAGAAATGCGGAATGAAGACAGGTGCATGGTCATTGTAGTCCTCTACCTCCACCACGCAGTGCAAAAGGCTGGAGAAGTCCAGGTCCTCAACCTAGAACACCACATTCAATCTGTTTACATGAAGAGGCACTTATCTTATGTCATTTAAATACATCCATTTCAGATGTTCAGTATGTTAACTGCTCACACTCTTTGTCAAGAAATTTAAAGAAAGGAAAAGTAATAATCTGCAAAAATGTTTATGTTCCACTGAAAGTACAAACTCTCCTAAAACATACTTGTAGTAGTGAAGTATTTTTACTAAGTTACTTCACACCACTGTGGAAATGTTAATGCCATACCATACTGTCCTACTTTAGAAAACATGGTGCCTATGGCGGAAATTCTTGTGTCAGCAAGTCTTTGCTGATTTTGGCGAATTTGGCGAATTTGGCATTGAGGAACTGATATGACATTCACAGAGCACTGAGCCAAAACGCATCAAAGAACTTAAGGATGAACTGGAACGCACACTTTACAAAATCTGTGCCTCCTCTCACCATGGCTGCCATGGTTGAATGGAAGCGAATCCCTGCAGCCATGTTCAGACATCGAGCGGAAACCCTTCCTGGGAGAACAGAGGCTGTAATCGTATCAAAGGAGAGACAAACTCCATTTTGCCCAAATACGACACGTGGGTTTAGCGTCCACTTAGTTTAGGCCTCTCGTGTATTTTACCGCTTTTTACCGCTTTCCTATACAACAATACCAAGCCCTCCATATTAAGTGCACACTTGTGTGCTGTTGCTGTTTTTAATCACTCTGTACATGTCTGGATAGTTTTCAGCAGCTGCCATTCTCTGCCACTAAAGCTTCCTAGTGGAGCTCTAGAGCTTGTAACGGGTTATGAAAGCTGGATGGAGATGGATTTTAGGACACGTTTTCCCTAAAAACTCAGTCCTTAATTTCAAAAGACTGATTATTTGGTTTGATTATGGTATTTGCGACGTGAATCAGATTTATATTGGAGATAATTTCTTATGAAAATTACAAAATAATTTTCATAGGGTCTCACGCTACAAACACACAGAAAATACACACACCAAAGCTGCACATTTACAAATTTTTTGTTGGAAATATGCATAATAGACATAGACATAATAAGCTTGTAGACATTGCAGGGTGTACAGACCTTCAGCGTAAGGTTGAACCTCTGTTCACTGTGTCGCTCATAGTCCAGCCGTTTCTTCAGCCTCAGGGTGCTCCGCTGCTCCTGTCGATGGCTCACCATGTAGAACTTCTGCTCTTGGTCTCCAGCTACAACACTAAAAGTCAGTTGGGCATTTTCTCCGGTGTCCTTGTCCTCAGCAGAGAGCTCCAGCACCTAAGATCAAGTATTAAACGTATTAGATTGGATCTTTCTCATTGAAAAAGTCAGCTGCCTTCAAACTTGATGTATCACTAAAAATGTGAGGTTTGTTTTGACAAAGTCACTGTGGCTGAATCCACCAATAGGCCAAGTAAACTGATTTTGGCTGCTAACCATATGTATTAGCTTTGTATTCTGCCTGGATTCTTAGACGGATGGATACTGTCCAAGCGGTTAATTGACCATCAAATTCAGCCTGAAGTCTGATAACAGTTCATTTAATGGGGGAAAGTAATTTCGGCAGCATCAGAAGCAATAGATGGTTCTAAATTATTATGTCGAGTTAGATTTATTTCAACAGCCCAATATCATATACCATTTCTCAGTGGGTTTCATTTGGAGAACACAAGTTACATTGTCTGACCCAGCCAAAGATCTCCAAGTAACTCAAAAATTAGTGTAATGACAGTGGGAAAAAAAACTTGTCAGGGGTTAAAATATACAAAGTTAAAAAAAAAGAAAAGAAATGATGCTTCATTATTTTGTTGACTGACTTTGGTTTGATTTAGTTAAATGTTTAACGAGGTTGCAATCAAAAATTGATTACTAGATTGCAGTCGCGTGCACCATATACGCACTGGTGAGCTATAATGAAGCATCAATCAGTTTAATTATGCTATTTCCATGATTGTATGAATGGAAATTCCCTTATAATTGTATACATTTGCACACATGCACACTTTTTAACATGTGCACATAGGAGAAACTACAATTCTCCCATCTGACATCGTCAGGTCAGAGTTTGGGACAGGTGGGGACATGCGGATGTGTTTTGGGGTTTTTTTTTTTTACATGCCATGCAAAATTTGCAGTTTAGTAATATCCCAACCAGAAAAATGAGGCATGGCTAAGAAAAGTATCAGATTGATTTAGTAGCCAGGGCTGCCAAACGATAACAATTTCAAATCGTGATTAATCGAAAGATTTGTGTAATCGCGATCAATCTTAAAATTAATCACACTTTTTCAACTTAAGTAGTTAACTAAAGACTCGAGGCAAGTTTGAACATCAGTAACACAGCAGCTGTCATACTGCTGCAATCATGTTCCGTGCCCTTACGACTAATTTTCAATTTGAAAAATTAATCACAGTTAGCAGTTTAATCACAATTAATTGCGCTTAATCAAGTTAATTTGACAGCCCCATTTCTGCTAAGTAAAATCCTGTAATGAGAGGTACCTGATTGATTTTGAAGATAGGGCTTTTAAACGATAATATTTTTTAACCGTGATTAATCGCAAGATAAATTGGGATGAATCTAAAACTTAACCACATTTTTATGATTATGTTTTATATGAAAGATTGTTTAAGAGCAATATATTTAAAAATTTGGGTGGTTGGGGGACAACAATGACTTTGTGGGTAGCCCGCATGTCACATACCGCAGCAGCTCAGGCTCAGTTCTGACCTGTGCTGTTTGCTTCATCCCACCCCTCTCTCTATCTCTTCCCTTCCAGTCTGCCTCTCCACTGTACTTCTCATAATAAAGCAGAAATTCCAAAAAAAAAATCGTAATTAAAATAAAATTTAACTGAGCATAAATTACCTCGGCATTGGGCTCTGTATTCTCTGAGATTTTCGCCATGCAGGAGTGGTCGATGAATCTCGGAGCGTGATCATTGACATCCTTGACTTGAATGGTAGCCGTTCCGGTTCCTGTCATCCCTCCCCCATCCCTGGCCTCCACCACCAGGAGGTAGGACTCAGCCTGCTCACGGTCCAAACCGCTCATTGCTACAGTGATGGTCCCTGTGGTGGGGTTAATGGTGAACATTTCAGAGAAGTCCTGCAGTCCTCCCACCTCACTGCTGCTGGCATCCAAACTACCCACAATCCTATAAGACAGCATCGCATTCTGGCCAACGGCTGAGTCGTCCAGGTCCGTGGCCGTCATCTCCATCACAGATGTCCCAGCCACCGAGTTCTCTGCCACGTCACCGTGGCAGCTGGGCGCACAGGTGAAGACAGGGGCGTTGTCGTTGATGTCCCATACGTTGATGATGACATCGGTGAAGCCGGTCAACCCTTCGCCACCCTCATCTGTGGCCAGGACAACAAAGCGCCACACCGCACGCTCTTCGCGGTCCAACGTGCGCTGGGCGTAGATCTTGCCTGTGACCTCATCAATTATGAATTCACTCTCAGCGCCCTGGCCATGGAGAGAATAACGCAGAGCCTCTTGGTCAGCATCCTTGTCTGGGTCAGTTGCCGTTACCTACATCAAAGGCAGAGAGAAAGAGCGAGCGAAGGGTGAGATCGTAATCGCCCCCTCACTATTTAATTATTAAAACGCTGCTGACGTGGAGTGATACCATGACTGGAAGCATTCCCCACCTTTTCGGCACGTAGAAACTCTTCAGGATCAAAACCTGGCAGAAACCCAGCCCTCAAACCCCAACCCTGCCTCTCACGTCGGCACCATCTCACTCATCCGCACCATATCAGCAGCAATTACACCCCAGGCAGGCTGAGGATGTTTTAATTTAGGATGGTAATTGCAATAAGATGTAGAGCCAAAAGCTACCTCGTGTTTCTTTACAGGTTGTAAAAAAATGAACTCTTACATATGTAGAGTGGGAAGAAAGCACCAGGTTGTCGTTATTAGAACTCGGTGTGATGCTATCACATGATCGCATGGTACAATAACACCTGGATAAGAGTGGGGAAAAAATATTTGTTCTTGCATCATAAAAAGACTCAATGATGTTGCTAAGGATATATCCAGTCATCGCTATGTTGTAATAGGAGATAAAATGAAGTTAATTTGGAGATAATTTCTAGATGCTGGATGGATTTTGATCTGATCAAGTAGAACAACAGATGTACATGCAAAAGTCAAAGTGGTCTCATTCACAATTTCATGTAAGATTTTTCCATTTTGGCACAATTTAAAAAGAAATCAAATAATTACCACTGAGAAAAGCCAAGAATGAGCAACCAGAGAGCTGCTCATTAAAAATCAAACACTGTTTTGATTTGTTTGATTAAGAATGCCATTTGCAAACAGTCCACAAAAGCACACAATTCACAATTAGGCATTGACATCATTCATTATGTTGTAAGAAATGCAGAGTGTGAGATCTGCAGGTGCGTGTAAAATTGCATTTCATCACTCAACATGTACTGGAGCCGATTGCTGATTGGTCCGTACCTGCAACACAAACACAGGTGAGCCGTCCAGCTCCTCGGTTACACTCCCGTAGTACTCGTTAACAGTAAACACCGGAGCTTCATCGTTCTTGTTGACCACATTTACTGTGACTGATGTGTAATCCTCCCATTTCCCATCTGATGCCAGTACATGAAGCTTGTACCTGTAGGAAACAGTTGCATCAGGGTTAAAAAAAAAAACCTTAAGCCAAAACTTAACAGTGGGAAATTTATTATTATTATTGCTATTTTTATTATTATATTTTTATTTAACAGGGGTAAAGTACCAAGTACCAAGTCACTGCCCATGTATATTACATTTGTAGTGAACAAAAGCTTTACCCTTACTTTTTCATACTATGACAGTTTAAATTTCCCTTAAAGTTGGCTTGATTCTAGATGTGTTGGGCATCATTCTACCATATTTTAAAGATAACGATGCAGATATATGTTATCTTTGGAGACATTAAGAAGAATTTACAGATACGTCCCCAGTGTTTATATTGAAGACGGGCCATTGACGGGTACTTCAGAACTTAAGAGGTTAAAGTAAATAACTGCGCTCCATTGCACAAAACACACACTATACTTTTTTCTTATCTTGGTACCCAGGTAAAAATTTATAATCAGCATATTATTTTTTGTCAACAAAGTACCTCGTAGTTTTTCAAGCTACTTGTGAGGAATACATTTTGGCAACTTCTTTGTCATTTGAGATCCTCTTCTCAACAAGAACTTGTGCTATTTATTTATGAATGAATCTCTCCCTCTCTCTCTCTCTCTTTATTAGTTTTTTCCCACCTGTGGCCCCTATTGCACACCTGGCTGTTGGACGAGAATGAATGTCCCTTTGAATTGCCTCTCCATTTTCCTTATTTGCTGATCTTGTTTAGGGAGTTGCTCATCGTCTTGCTAGAGATCTCGGGGCAGGTTTGGGAACGATTTCTTGCTTGTTTGTCTTTTGAGACATTATATGCGACATAGGACTTTAACAAAGAAACTTAACAGGTGTTCACAGGATAGCACAAAAAAACCCAAAACACACTGCATACCCTATAAAGTATGTACCGTAGGTCACAGGAAATTTGTTCGTGCGATTGTGTCTGTGAGGCTGATTCTGCAGAGTACGGTCCTACCTTTTGTTCTGTTCGTAGTCCAGTGGCTGCGCAACAAAGATTGTCCCCACCTCTGGTTCCACATCAAACACTCCCCCTGTGTTCCCGGATGTGATCTGGTAGCGCAGTTTGGCATTTCCACCTGGCAACCGGGATAAAATGAAGGCTGAATGTGTGTGTTTGTTAGAGCGCTGGAGGCTTATCCTCTGTATCTGTGGCATTAAACCTCTCAGGAGAAAATGTTCTCCCCTTGGATAGCAACTAGAATATCATCTGTTTCTGCTAATCCACCGATCTATCCTTGTTAACAGAAACAGATAACATCAACCTGCCAGTCCGGGAACAGATAGCAAGTCTTCTGTGTGACCTGGTTGTTATCGCTTACAAATAAGACCACTTCCATACACGGCACACATAGTTCTGTCTACGTGACAACAAATACGCCGAGAAACACCAAAAGCCGCGGCATAATTTGTTATAGATGCTTGCTCATTTTAAATAAATTAAAGAAATGAACAGAGATAACACGTAAGTGACATTACATTAGCCAAATGCTCACTAATTAGCATTCATGCTCTGAAAGTCTCTGACAGAACAGCTGACCGAATAAAGGTCAGTGTGCTTGATATCTAATGTTACTTGACAGAATAAATTCCACTGACATTAACTTTTCATCCTCAAAGGAGTATTTGAAGACCAATTACAGTCACAAATGTAACTATCAAAATATATTATGATTGCTGAATATTACTATATCAACCACACAACACATTACGGTTGTCTGATTGAGACCATTAATCAAACATACTGTAGCGACCATGCAGTGATGTTCCTGTTATAATGTTGTACATGTTCAAAATTTCTGTGAAGTAATGACAGGTTTGTGGTTGATTGAGTAGGTAAGGGGGCGGGGTGTGAGTGTGTGGGGGGGGGGGGGGGTGGGGGGG
>OMNV01008834.1:0-24317 GCA_900303265.1 Brotula barbata
TATTTTCTATTATTATTATTATTATTATTATTATTTATTCCTTAGTTTTAGGTTGTATGTATACATTTTAATTTTAATTTGAAATGTACTTTTTTTATTTATTTGTTTTTGCATTTCAGAAAATGTTTTCATTAAAACCCCAAATGTATAATGTCGTTAAATGCACAAAATGGATTTTGTTTATCTGATAATAATATCGTGTGCAATTTCAGCAAGCAGAAAACAAGAATGCTGATTAAATACACAAGATTATCTCTTATCCGATTACTTGATTAATAGATGGAATAATCGGTAGAATACTCAATTACTAAAATAATGGATCGCTGCAGGCCTGCTGTAGATGAATGTTTCCCTCTTGCCAACATTTCATCCCTGCTGTACTGACATGCACCACGTGCGGTTGGAAGCAACAGATAGAAGGAGACACTGCAGTACAGTATGTTCACAAGGGGACACAACGACACATCACAAACACGTTCTCTCCTCTTTCATCTCTCCATCATCTCCCCATTCATTCTTTATCTCTGTCCTCCGAACAGGTCCAGTGTGAATAATTGAGCATTTTTACAATTAAATATTGACAATAAAAGAATGTCCCAGATGCATTTAAGTGGCCTTTCTTCCTCCTGTGATGTCATATAGTCATAAATCATGCATGACGTTGAAAGAATGTATTTTACACCAGGTTAGAGATCAAGAAACTCAACCAATCCCATAGGATAGACTAAGATCACAGGTCAGGACACTCGTTTGGGATCTGGGATTTTACATTGACTTATTTTAATTCTTCTAAGCGCTTCCCATCAGCATGCAGGTCTACGACTGGGCTGTCGAAAGTGGAAGGATTGTTATATGCTTGCATTAACAATATACTTTAATTCTAAATGCAACACAAGTGTCCATAGTGAGCGATGAAAACACTGACGCCGGGAAGTCATCGCGAATACAAGCTACTTCTTGTCAAAACCATTTAGTGTTAAATAAATGAATGTCGGCAGATTTGTCTCTGTCGGCCATCATAATACTATTCGTGCTTGTAGATCGTCGCTCACATCACTTGTCACTGACACCCGCGCTTTGTCTTCTTTCATTTCTCCTCTTCACTCTTCAGACTACCGCCCACCTATGATTCCTCCTAACCGGGGAGGTGGAGGAGGTGGAGGAGGCGGAGGAGGCAGCTCCTCCTCCTCATCAACCAGCCGCACCACCACCACTCGTTCTCCTCCCTACTACACCACGCCACGGCCTCTCCTCACCACCTCCCCCGGCCAGCGCTACCGAACCACCACCACAGTCCGTCAGCCCATCCTGGTCCCTGTGGATGGGTCGTCGTCTGACAGCAATCAGATTCCAGATACCAACCAGAAAGTTGGAGGACGATTCCCACCTGTGCAGGTCCCTCCGGCCGCCCCGCAACCCCCAGCCCTGCCCCCACAGGACTTCTGCAATCCAAGGGTGACAGCCGACATATCGTGGCCCCGCACACAGCAAGGACAGACCGCCAAGCAGCCGTGCCCTGTTGGCACACTTGGTAAGGAGTGTTACTTCAACACCATACCTAAATACTGGATTGTGTATATTCTTAGTTACTTTATCCGGTTGTGCTGCCAATGCTGAATTTGGATATGATTTCCTTTCTGTGGCCTTTCTGTTAATTAGTCTCATTCTCATTCTCCTTTGATCCATCTGATCCAAAAGCTGTAGTTATTCTAAGGATCATAGCTGGCTTGTAGTATCTTGCTTTTGACACCATTCCCAGTAAACCCTTGATATAATTGCGAGTCTAAAGCTCAAGTAGAATGCCGAGAGAGACTTGAACTGACAGGCCTTAGCACCAACCATCAAGGCATGTTCAATGTCACTAAGGTCTCTTATTTAGGCATTTTCAGTGCTCATTGCACAGCCTGGCGCTAAATAAAATATGAAAGTCTGCCTGATTATTGCTATTCACCAAAAACATGAGGCATGACTTCAATTTATGCAAAGTCGGAATGCGTGAAAAGCGAATAAATCTGGCAATGTAGTGGACAAGGTGACTGTAATTATCGTGTGGATTGACATGCAGCCAACAGGTTTTCATAGTAAGTAGCACATTGAATGAATACAAAGGCACACTGTTGCAAGCATCAGTTAACGAAGGAGTAAAGGAGTCTCTGAATGTGAGCTTTTTATAGATTAATTTCCTTGCTTCACGTTGTTTCCCTGCAGGCCCTTAGCAACGAGCCCACTGTTCATCCCCAGACCTGGAAAATATTGCCTTTTGTCTTAATGAATATGTTCCATAATAGAAACCTGCACATTCTCCTATTCTCCTGCACAAGCACATTTTCAGACTCAAAAGTATAGACAGGGTCGTTCATACACTCACAAACACACACTCCAGTTCCCCCAAAAGTGTCCACGGCTCATGGTGAATGTCACCGGTGTCTAACTGTTTGCCGTGCTTGTCTTGCAGGTGTGGCTACATATGTGTGCATGGCCCATTTGGGTTACTGGGCTCCCCAAGGCCCCGACCTTAGCAACTGCACGTCGCCGTGGGTCAACCACATCATGCAGAAAGTAAGTCTGAATGCAGCTACTGGCCTCCTATCGAGTCTTAGTTTCAGGGTATCTATTATAGATGTACTGCTAGAGCCGTTTCTCATGCATGAAGACACATCGACCACAGCAGAAGATTTAGGCCAAGTCGCTATCTTCATTCGTTAGCCTTGGTCTGTCTGCAATCTCAGATGTATAGTCTGTAGCTGTAAGGGAATTGAAGTTTACAATAAGATAATTCAATTACCCTGCACTGCAATCGTAAATTATATAGACCATTTTGCTTCTGCATAGAAAACGTGCTTGTGTTGTATCCCTAAAGACGTTTTTATTTTTGAGGTCCATCCTGTCATAATATTTGTCTGCTGCTTCAATTTATGGCTCAATGTGGGCTCCCAGCACAGTACGAACGAGAAGGCTTTAAGGGTTTTCCTTATAAGACAACAAATGGAAAAAAATGGTCCCTGTGAAATCAGCATTACAGCAGAGGCATTAAAGCAGGATTTCATGCTGCAAAGGATTCCTGTGCCATTATGCCATTATGCTGATGCTGAAACACAGCACTAAATTCCTCTTAGATTAAACATGCCCATGGTCTCCAATTCTTTCATTGTTATAATCTTCCTGTTATTCTCATTCCAATCATTTACTTCTCACTTCATCTTCCTTTCCTCTCCGTCTCCGTATTTCCTTCCATCTTTGGCTCTTCCTCTCCCTCTTCTTTTCTCTCTAACTTTTTCTTCCCCTCACGACTTTGCCTGGCCGTCTCACCTCATCTGACTTCTTCATTTCCATCTGTCTTTCTCTGTTATTCCCCCCCTTCCTCTCGCTGACCCCGTCTCCATGTTTGGCTCGCAGCTTCGCTCGGGCGAGACGGCCGCGATTGTGGCCAGGGAGCTGGCAGAGCAGACCAAAGGGCTTTTGCGTCCTGGCGACGTGCCATCCACAGTGCGGGCCATGGCCCAATTGGTCGAACTGTTGGACGTCCAGCTCAGGAACCTCACACCTGGAGGCAAGGACAGCGCTGCTCGTAGCCTCACCAAGGTACTGCAGCCAGAAATGCTGGCGCCAGAAAATTTGTGTTTTGGCGTGCATTGTGTGCGTTTGTTTCTTAGACTTTAGGTGTACACACAAGTTACAAGAGGAGGTGGGACAGAATAGATGGAGGCTAGATGGATGGGGACGCTTTTGGACAAGAGAGAATTTATATACTTTGTTTATCAAGATGTTTTTTTTTAACCTTTACTCTCCAGGGATTAGGAAATCTGTTGGTTAAAGCCTCTTCATTGTTTAGATCTTTGTAACAAATTTAGCGAAACATTTTGTGTGCCTTTATTATTCGGAAGTGATCCTTAACTCTTCTAAGGACAAAATTGGAATTGAATAAGTTTCCCTCAGTCGGGGATTTATTGTCATAATTAGATGCTTGAGCTGAAAACAGGGTTTCAACACATTCTAGATCACAGCTCATAGATTTGTGAACTTTTGTCTTTGAGCTGTGGATAAAAAGATGCTGCAGACAACAAGGCTCAAGTGTGCTTGCGTCAGGATTAAATTAATGGAAACTTGACCCTCAATACATAGGCTCTGCGTCTTTCTATAGCAACAGACAAGGAAAGAATTTAGTTCTGTACAGGCATTCAATTAAAGTGAAGTAAATCATTGGGGAATGGCTGACTGGGTGGCTTGGCTGGGTAATTGACTGAGTGACTAGATGGCAAACAGTTTCTTGATAGTCCCTGCTGTGGAGTTTAGCAGCTAGATTGACAGCTGGTGCCACCTCTTATACCATCACAGGCTTTTTTTTTCAGCTTTAGCTTGAATCACCGGGCCTTTTCTACAAGGAATCAGTGAACACATGAGTGGAATCAGTCAATCTGTGCTTTTCTAATGATAAATTTGGCTACTGAATGTTGAATCTGTAGGAAAGGAAATCCTTCATAGAGGAGGTAAATGGTCTTCATGTTGTCAATAATGGCCCTGTGATACATATCTAACTAATATGCATGCTTATTATGCTAATTTGCGTGAGGAAATTGAATTTAGCCAATCAGGCACAAGTGGCAGAGTAATTAATGCCGCCAATTCACTTCATTGTCGATGCACATAGTGAGATGGATCAAAGAATAGAGGAATAAAAGAAATTGTGAAAATTATGAAAAGAAAAGGGAAAAATCAATGGGAAAATAAGTAACAGTAACAAAGGAAGTTAGTGAATAGAATAATAATATTTTTCATTTTTCGTGCCTTGTTAATCATGTGTTTTTGGCTGCCTTTGAGGGACTGACTGTGTATCTGTATGATAGCGAGGTGTTACCTCGCTAACAGTGAAATTGTTTGAATTTGCAGCTTCAGAAGAGAGAAAGGTCCTGCAGGTTTTTCACACAGGTATTTCCACCTCCTGGTATTGTTGATTAATTTACCACACCACGGTCCCTCGTGTGTGTGTTTTTTTTGTTTTTTTTACTCGCATTGAGCAGCATGCAAACTGAAAATCAAGTTTTTTGTGTGTGTGTACGTGTGTGTGATCACACATTACAATGCTTTGTGGAAATCCTAATTTTACGCTTCAGCAATTGCCTTGATTTTGGATCATTCTTATCCCAACCCTTTGAGGAGGACAATAGTAACAGGCCTATTCCGGTCCTGAACTACGAATCAAAATTGCTGAAAACTTTTGTCACCTCAAGGGGTTTTGCTGACATTCGTTTTATTACTTTTACTTTGTTATCCATATCAAAGGCACTGATCAGAGGCCATGATCAATATCAATAATAGCCCATCTGTTATGCAATAATGCCTACAGAATTGTAAACAGGTCTGTCTAAATCCAAATGAGTTGCTATCTATCTCCATTCAATGAAATGCCCTCTCTGCTGCTGCATCAGAGAGAGTAAGGCATGAACTGACTATGATGGATACTGTGTTTTACAGCGTTTGATCACGGCCACTTTTTGATCACGTAAACAAAATCTAGAGCTTGTGTCTGTGGCGCTGTGTATGTGTTTATTTTTTGTCTTTGCTTTTTGTTTATTGTGACGTTTCTTCATACTCATGCGACGCGATGGCTCTGTGAACGGAATATCTGGGATCGTTCGGGCATGTTTCTGGTCGGCCAAAGGTCTCTACGCGCTCCAACAAAAGACACGGCGTCTCACGTTCACGTACCATAGATAAACTGCAGCCTCTCTCTCGCCGTGTCTTTCACCCCCATGTGATGGGCTGATGGGCTCGCTCTTTTCTCCTGATGCAGGCTTTTTTCCCTCCCTCCCGTGAAAATTTGTAATGTCAGCACCAGTCAGCAATGTCACATCACAGAACATGGCCTAAGACTATATGCAAACTGACACACACACACACACACGCGCACCCACACAATCTAAGCAAAGACATATGAATCTAATTTCAACAACGATGTCCTGCCGTCACATCAAAACAGTCAGGCTCCATTTTGATGTCGTCCCAGTCCATTAAATGCAGCATAAATGAATTAACTGTTTTCAGCAGCTACTTACAGGTTAATATCAAAATGTTGCACCACACACCTTGGGTACTGTAGGGGGCTGGGAGTGATCGATTATATAATTAGCCTTAGTAATGTGGAACAAAATTATATCAACAGTCCCCTACTCTGCCAGATAGAAATGCGTGTGATTAGGGATGTGGTGTGGTGCTGCCCTCTCCTCGTTAATTATCTACAGCACTAATTGCCAAGTGAGGAGAGTGGGCAGGAGGTTTAGGTTCTTAATAGAGACAAAAAAAATAATTGAATTCTCTCTCACACACTTTTGCATTCACTCTGACTCTCTCACTCCGTCTCTCCTCCTCCCTCACTTCGTTTGGGGAACTGGAGACTCTTTTCATGTATATTAAATTGGCAATTTATTCATGATGAAGTTGGTGGTGTGGAGAGCCTTTGATGCTGTAGGGTGGATTGATGGAGAGAGGTAGAGTCTGCAAAGTAGATCGAAAGAGATGTAGGGAAAGAGAGAGAGAAGAAAGGAATCTGAGAAAGAGTGGAGGATGGAAAGAACAGAACTGGAATGTGAGAGAATGAAAAATAATAATGAAGGGGAAGCGAAGATACAGTGATGCTCAATGACAATGTCTAATTTGCCCTCTATTTATGGATGGTGGGTCAGAACAAGGCACGGCATGAATTTAAAGCCTGATTTAGCTGCAAACACTTCCTGTCAGGGAAGACAAACCCCAACAAGAACTGACAGATAAGCCTGCTACTCTGATGAAAACATTTTCAAAACATGCACTTTGTCAAAGCTCATCCAAGCAAGTAAAAGAAACAGCAAAAATCTACTATTTTTCTCTCTTTTTTCTGCGTTCGTACTTCTTAACATCTCAGCTCGGAAGTATTACAAAACTGCTTTACTGTGCACATGTGGACAGACATGTGCACACATATTCATCCTATACACACACACACACACACACGTATGAGTTCCTCTGCTCCCTTTGTGTAGCTGGGAGGAGTGAAGCAGCCCAGCTCTTCACTGCCTTGCTGTTTACGCTGGATTACCCCAACGCTTCAAAGCATTTCACTTCTGCCCCATTTACTGGTGTGTGTATGTGTATATGCATGAAGATGTGTTTGCCTACCCCGTAATACACAGACACACACAAACACACACATACACACACAACAACAACAAAACAACAAACTTATCTGTCTCTGCAGAGTCTCTCCCTCTTTGAAGACCCCTAAAAAACCTGTTTCCATTCGACCCCCAAGTCCTCATACACATGCAGATAGAAATGTCACACAGCATGAATACACACACAAGCACTCACACAGACAGCTACATATTGACAAATGTGCACCTTTGTCTAACTTTTTAATGCACGGGTGTCTGAGTCTGGACCTCAAGGAAATCATGTTCCTTCTTCTCCATACCGACCTTTTCATTCTACCGATGCAATCTCTGTGCCAGGGAATTAATTTCAATGGAAAAAAAGAAAAATATTAAACTGAAAATGCACAATAATGAAAAAGTTTAATGAAAACCAATAAAAAGTTTAATGAGAGTGGAAAAGGAGGTTATCTGAAATGGATATCACGGTGAGTGTTTAGGAGCTGAGACTGGATGTGGTGCCACTGCTGTCATATCCTGTCTCCTGTAGAGCAAGTGGAGCAGAATGATCTGCTGCAATGCTTTCCCCAGCTTCTTGTGCACACAGACACACACACACATTACACAGAATACAATGCAATCGCATCCATACACATAGTATTGTTGTTAAAAAATTGTTTGAAAATCACACTCTCAAACTGTCAGATGATGCCATACGCCATGCATCAACATCTTCAGTTTTATTCTCAAATTCTTATCTTCACTTGTATTCACGTATCTTCTCACATCATTTTCATAATTTGTGTCTGATTGGTCAATTAGACATTTTCTCCCATTGTTGCAATCCTCATTATGGAGGCATTATCGTAAAGCTGAATTTTTCTTTTGACACATGCACTTGAGTCCATATGATACTTACTTACTTACTCTGCGCGCAAGATTTCCACCCTGCGTCTGTTTTTCAACTGGAGTATAAATCATTGTATGTACTGTATGTAGATTTTCCCGTCATGCACGCGCATACACACACATCCGTCCATGCGTTCCACCAGATGCGCACATACAGAAAATTCCTCATTAGGACCACAGAGGAAGCCTCTGAATCCTAATTTCCACTGTTCACTGTGTTCGGGGAGCACCAGAGGCTTACAGCTTGTAGCTCGGTGCCACAGTCAATGGAGGAAGAGAGCCGTGCAGACAGATTTACTGGTGTGTGTATGCAGTCTGTGTGTTTGCCGAAGCAGTGGATTAATTATTTTTGTTTACATGTAGCCCTCCCAAACTCATCCGATATGCATCCCAGCTAATTAGATGTTGGCAATAAAAAACATAATAGACAATATTATAATATTAGCTAAACACCCACTTTGTGTGTGATATATGAAAATGTGTTACATGTCAACATCCCAAAAATAAACAGGTATGATTAATGCTCAAGTCATCCACAGTCTCCCTCTCTCACCAGGGCTCTGTCCCTCCCTACCCACACGCAGAAAAGCACACACACACTTATTTACATCTCCACTATTGCTGTTGTTTTCTCCTCCCTCCCTCCTGGCTTCCCGGCCCTAACCCTAACTGAGGGGAGCATGGAAGAAGTCAAACGGTTGATGTGGGAATGTCAATAAATTGACGTCTCTCACTCTTTCTCTGAATCTTCCTCTTCCTCTTTGCCCTTGCAATTCCCCACTGGAGACTCTGCTTGCATAATGGCACCCGTGTTTCTTTGTCCTCTCTCTCCCGCGCTCTCCTCCAGAGAGAGTAGGTGGGAGTTGGGAGTTTGTGAAAGTGTGGTTTACAGTGAAAGGGGGAGTAAAAAGAGGAAACAAAGAGACAGGCGGGCGTGTGAGATGTGTGGATTTGATAGCACCTGTATTCGGTTTTCCGCCTTCCATTTTCCCAGTGGACACCTGTCACCACAGACTCACTGGACTGTTTTATCACTCTCCCATGGCTTTCTTCCTGCTCACTCTCTTTCTGTCTGTTTCTTTATCGGACTCCGACTCTTTCAAGGTGCGTGTGCACGAGAGAGAGAGAGAGAGAGAGACACAGAGAGCGAACAAAGAGGCAAACTCAGAAGTATAAAGGAATGTGAAACGGGAGAGAAAATAAGTATTGTTTCATACGGTTCGGTTTGTGAGCTAGCGGTGTGTTTTGTAATATTTCAATATTGCGCGGCTGGATGGAGACCCAGAAAACATTAGGTGATAAAAGTGGTGATTTTCTGAAAACAACGTTTTGTAACTCGGAGATATAGACTTGCTGGGGCAGGTTTGGGGGTGTGGACAGCTGGTGATTGCAATCAGCTAATTATCTTAGCTTGATTGTCAGAGCATCTGTGATGGATTCTTCGTCCACAGCAGCCATTCAGAACTCTGGAAAAGCGAAACAAATGTTGAAACCCAAAAATTGTGGACTAAAATACTACCGGAATTTTAAAAACATAAAAAAATGTTGTCCTGTTTGTTTGTTTGTTTGTTTGTTGCCTTCGCTTTGTTTGCATGGGAATGCCACATTTGCATCGCTAACATTTTTTTGTTGTCATGATTTATCAACGTGATAAATGAAAAGCCGCCGCATCCCATCGACTGCTGTCTTCATTAGTTATGGAATAGCGATGTTATCTGCCCCATGAATGGATTTGCATTCATTTTTGCATTAGCTCCATCCAGTGAAAGTGATGGAAAATGTTAGCATTAGCTTCTTCTGTCTGACCTCTGTGTTTTTCACTGTTGCCCCAGGCAATGGTGGAGACAGTCAATAATCTGCTGCAGCCACGAGCCCAGGCAGCGTGGAGAGAGCTGCCTACCAGCGAACAGCTGCACTCGGCCACTCTGCTCCTTGACACCGTGGAGACAGGGGCTTTCATGTTAGCTGACAACCTCCTCAAGACTGACACTGTGCAGGAGACCACTGACAACATCCGTGAGTATATTTTTGGGTTCCGTCCTATCCTTAAAGCTCAGTTGGACCCCGCATCTGTCAAGGATCCTGCGGAGATGCCCTCAAGCAAGATACTTAATCTCCATTTGCTCTAGTGGAGCTGCTCAGTGCCCAAGAGTTACAGGCATTATCTGTGCTGGGCATCTCTCAGGTGTGTAAAAGCACAAGTGTAAAAAAGGACGACATCTGACTAGAAGTAATTACACGTTGTTGTAATTAACTATTCGGCAAAAGGTAAAATAGAGAGCACTATTTCTGGAATTGTGTTTATTTTGTAAGGAATGCGATCCTACAGATTTAATAGATTTATCCCAAGAATCTATGTCTTATGCATACATTTGTTCAGGCTGCTACAGATCTAAAATCTGATGTTATATCACTGTAATAGACATCACTGATAGTCAACATGACTTAAACATCTCCCTCACATGTACGTTCAATGACACAATAGAGAAACATGGTATCCTACTTGGCTTCGTAGTTCTTTTCGGATAACATCAGCCAACATGTGTGCAATTATACACACACGCACACACACACATATAAATGTGAATGGACTCATAGATACTCAGAGTAGATGAGGTGCTGTAGAAATAGACATTTTAGTGTATTTTAACTGCTATGAGAGAGAAATATGAACATACGAGATTTGTTTGTGCACATGAAGCAGAGCGGGAAAATATCTATGAGTGCTTACACAGGATAAAATTGTGCTGTGGCAAGCGATTTGCCCTTCACTAATAGTGCTGCCTGCACACCTGAGACTCAGTACAGAGACGCCACGCTACGGCCAAGCAAAACCCAGTGCAACTCTCATAACCAAGGAGCGCACTTAGCTTTGGATTTAGCTAACCACACACTTCAAATAGACTGTATGAGGCTTTTAAGACACGGTGGCCCTGCTGACATTTCACCTTTCAAATTGCCTTTTTGTCCAGATCATGATGCATTTGCAAATTCGTCGTATAATTCAGGAAATTACTCTACGCCTGCTTATGAGCTTCTCCATTGTTTTGTCTTAACACTTGAAAGGTCACTGGCAAATGTGTCAGAGTTTAACATTGGTTTGAATTTTCAGGAATGCTGTTGCTAACAGTACTGTTCTTCATGTGTGAGCATCTCTAAAGTTATACTCGTAATCTGACGTCCGATTGCTCTAACAAAAGCGCAGTAAGAGCATAATGTCGATATACATCGGTTAACAGCATGCAAGTAGAAAAAGTAGTTGGGGGGGGCGGGGAAAGTCCAGATTTTAAAGATTCCTTCAGTATTATTGCTCGGCTGTTTATACAAAATAAACACAACTTTAATAGGTCAAGTCGGGAGGTCCTCAAACATTGTAAATGAATGCAGTAACGCCTTTTGTTATTTCAGTGACCATTGACATTTCAAGCTTTCTAAACAACCACAACAGTCCAGCTCTGTGTTTGTGCTTGGATGGCTTTGTGCTCCCAACCTATTATTTTTTGGTGTGGGTTGAGGCATTTTTCTATCACATGATGCCAGTCGACCAATCACATCCTTCTTGTTAAAATGCACCAGTAATGCACCAGAACCTCAGAAACACTGCTGGTGTTCTTTCGATTTAACAACTCTAAACTAATGAAAATGGAGGATGTGACGTTATTTTGACAAATCTGCAATCTTTCAAGTCTATTACCAATTTTTGAATTCATATTTTTTTTCAGATACAAGTCGCTTATACTTTGCAGCTGATTTACTACGGCTAACCTATTCTAAAGAACAAGGGGTAGGGTGAAAATAAGTTCAATTTGACCATATTTCTTATAAACAGTACCTAGCTCTGTATTCGAGATGAATAAAACATCAACAGAATACACAGAGATCAAACGTTACAATGATAAATAACTCAGAAATTCTGGAACGGTAACCATTAAATAATGAATGGGATCATGGTAAGGTTTACAAAATTTCACCTCACAAAATTGTGCTTTTTTTTTTCCCCTGCATCAATCTACCATAACAAATTCTGAAGTTTCCATTATTGGAATCACTGTTGAATAAAGTCTACATCAGACAGCATTTGCCCATAGTGGATCAGATGTATAAAAAGATAGATAAATAACAATACACCGAGTGTCCTGCTGTACAGAATGGTACATTGAGTATTTCTTACTGTCACTGTGAAAAAATACTCAAACAGCAAATCATTTTTGGACAGTGCTGCTTTGTCAGAGTCTTTAAACGCTCAAATCCACAGAGACTCACACTCACTTAACAGACTGAAGGAAAAGGTGGCCTTGAGGCTCGTAGTTTAGGGAAGAATTTTACTTTTTTTTCTAAATGTAGGCTGAATGGCAGCTACAAAGCGAGTCATTATGATGTTGTGTATGTCACTGTCCTCCTCTCTTCCCCATATTCTTCCTCGTCTTCCCCCTTAGTCCTCCCACCGATGGACCATGGAAAAATCACCTAACAGAAAATGGGGAAACATTTTACTCTATTCTATTCTCTCTTCGTCTCCATATGCTGATATATTCACATATATACAGTATCTGTGAGCCATTGTTTCAGCCGAGATCTGGGAGTTTCATTCATTTATGCTTCTGTTGATTATCCTCCTCCCTTTTTACCCAATTCAATTTGATATTTCAGATTTTCCTGCACATCATCCTCCCATTACTAGGAATCACTCTCCTCTTACGTCAGTCGCACTCTGGAAAAGAGAGAAAATGGAAGATGAGTGGTGAAGCAGAGCGGATGTGTGTGTGTGAGTGTGTGCTAAAGGGTGATGGTGATGTGGTGTTACGTTGTGATTTGAGATTTTACAGTCAGTGAGAAATGAAATTACAGCAATTCAAGTTACATGAAATAAAGATAACATTATAGCTTTTCTCACAGTCTGAGACTTCGACATTGGACAAATTGAGTCACAACTCACACGGTCGATAACATTTCATTCCACTCAACCGCTATCCTACACAGTTTTACTTATATAACTTCAGACTCCTCTAATTTATTTCTGAACATACCACATATGATTGCGTAAACAGGCACAGAGACGTAGGCTACCACGTCTCTGAAGAAATTAAAGTAAGAGTCACTGTTTCGTGATTTTTTTTTATTTTTTTTATCCACATTTCTCTTCTATTTCAGCTGTTAATCTTCCCTCCCAGCTAATCCAGTGGGCAGATCCACTGATTATCTCTCCCCTTTATTCATAACCAGCCACATACTGCCTCTCTGCCTTGTTGCGTCTTCACTTCCTTCTCCATTTTTCCACTCTCCTCCCTGCACCATCAGCCCTTATTCCTGGGTGTAGATATCAATTGTTTACGTGCTGTATTTGAAAGAAAATTAGTTGATGTTAGTTTGTTACATTATGCTCAACTGTGCACAGCTGTTTGAAGCAGATATAAATTAATCAGAATAAATGCTGTTATTATTAGAACCCAAACAGTGATTGGAAGGGATAACACAGTGGTAACAGTGAGCGTGTGATAACGATAATGAACTATTGTGTAAGGAGGAGGATTGTCATGACAAGGATGCTTTAATTAGGTAAGACTCAGAGTGTTTTGATTCTCCGCTGGTGCTTGTGGGTGTGGATGTTTGTACGTGCACGTGTGTGCACGTGTGTGGGTGGTTTGGTCTGTTAATGTGTATGCGTGTGTGTGTGTGTGTACTGAGCTTGAATGTTTAGTTTGGCTCTCGTGAAAGTGAGGGACACTTATTCAGTGTTTCTCTTACTCTCCGCCAGTATTTTCACATCACTGTCTGTGTTTATGTCTGCCTGCTTTGCTCAGCCTCCATTTTCTCTCGCGCATACCTTCCTATTTTTTGCCTTTGTGTCCTGTCTGTTGTACTGTAGAGAACACACACTCCTTTCCGCCTATCTCCACTCTACTCCTCACCTCTCCCCCCATATCTGTCCATTCTCCATCTGTCCTCCATTCCATTCCTCTCCGGGTTGCATTTTCTTCCTCCCAACACTTCTCCCTGACCTCCTCAACTTCCTTTCACGTTGGCATCTTCTCCTCCCTGCACCCTCTATTTTTTTTTTTTTTTTTCTCATTTCCATTTGAACATGTCCTTGTGCTTTTTATTTGATCTGGGAGCCGCTTTCATCAGGAAAAAGCTGCTTCTAAATCACCAAATCATTCAGAAGTACAAGATAGCAATACACCAAAGGTATAATTAGTGTTTAATTAGAAACTTTATCTAATACATTACGGAGACGTAATCGTGAATGTGCTAATGAACCTGGAGGTTGAAATTAGATTCCAACAACACAAGTGACAGGATGGATTATCTACCACATTTTGTTGGACCAGTTGCCTGGAGACATTGATGTCTTTTTTAGGATAACAACCTGTTATTTCACTTTGTCACTTTGATGCGTGTCAGCTTTTTTTCATTTCTTTTGTTTAGAATAAGATAGAAACTGCTTCAGGATTCATGCCTGTGTCCTGCTGTGGACTACTTAGTAGGAAAAACAAGGTTATTATAAGTGGAAATAAACTTGATGGATTGTGTTTCAGCCTACAATGCCTGACATTCGGTTCTATGTGTTTGTGTGCGCGTGTGGTGCGTGTGTGTTACAGAGCTGGAAGTTGCGAGGCTGAGCACGGATGGGAACCTAGGAGACCTAACATTCCCCCAGTCAGAACTACATGGAAACTCAATCCAGCTGTCAGCCAGCACTCTCAAACAGCACGGCAGGAACGGTAGTTAAGAAATCTCACAATCTCTCTGTATCACTTTCTCTCTCTCTCTCTGTGATACCTTCAACGCTCCCTCTCTCTTACAGTGTCGCACACATTCACTCTCTCTTTTTATTGTAATGGTGTAAGCCTTTAATTAAAAAGTAACACCTTCTCTGTGTCTCTTGGTTTCACTGTGACAGGTGAGATCCGGATGGCCTTCGTCCTGTACAGGAACTTGGGCTCCTATCTGTCTACAGAGAATGCCAGCGTCAAGCTGAGCAATGAGGCCGTGTACCCTAATTACTCTGTAATCGTCAATTCTCCAGTCATCACAGCATCCATTAATAAGGAGAGCAATAAGGTTTACCTGTCTGAGCCCGTGGTCTTCACTGTGAAGCACCTGCAGGTATGTACACTGGATGTTAACGCCATGGGAAAAGATTCACATTCCATCATAAGTGGGCCTAATTATTTGTTGTATTTTAGGTTCAACGATAGTTATATTATCAGTGAATATATAAATACACACATATGTATATGAGAGAAAATTTGGTCACTTAATTCTGATACTTACTCGTGATAGCAGCTCATTTCTATTTCTCGTCATCTTCTGGAAGCGTTTTTGTCTGTACCTGCGTCCGGATGACCTTATTTACCTTAAACAGTACTGCACTGCTCTACATTTAATACATTGTAAAGCAGGAGTGTCAACCTCGTTTAAGTTTTTTAGTTCAAGGGCCACATGCAGCCCACTTTGATCTCAAGTGGGCCAAACCAGTAAAACCACTGCAAATTTGTCAGGATTACAACGCATTTCTGCTAAGTATTTCTATTATTATGATTGTTATTATCATTGAATTATGTCAGGAAAATTGTATTTAAGTGTTAAAAATTGGATTTGATGCTATAGTTATCATCATTATTGTCAGGAACAAGAATACTGCTAGCCGTTTTTTTTGTTTTTTGACTGGTTTGTGAGTGGGCTTGGGAAGCAGAAGATGTTTGAATCACATTCCCATCACTGATGGGACTTATTATTGAATTATGTCAGGAAAAATACCAGCTGAAAATGCGTTGTAATAAAAAACAACAAAAAAAACAACAAAAAAACAGTAGATGGAAGTTCTTAATTACTAATCTGGTTGTGGTTGTGCGGCATTTTTATGTTGTGTTTCTCATCAAGCTTGTCTGTAGGTAACGACTCACCCCTCCAGTCGTTCATTTTGACAAGACAGTAACTATGAATTAAACATACAAAGCTTCATCAGCTTACCAAATACAATCAGCTCCTGCTCTCCAAAATCTCACAAAAAATATCAAGCGGGGATGCAGCACTGTCACCTCCTGCCATGCCACCGTGTTTATTTGTTTTCGCACTCTCACATTCTGTCGCTTCTGTTTGTTGTTTTGTTGTTTGTGTGCGTTGGATTCACTGTGTGTTTCTTCATCTCCCGCCTTTTCTTCACCTCCCCTTTTCTCACTTTCTCTGGCTCTGCTACCACTCCATGCCTCTACCTCCCACCACCCCATGACTAACTATCTGTTCTCTCTGTCTTCCTGCACCCCTAACCCTCCTCCATTTCCCTTCTACCTCCTTCCCTTCCTCTTTCTTGGTTTCTCTCTCTCTTCACTTCTTCCTCCTCCTTTGCCCCTAGCATTCGGAAGAGAACTTCAATCCCAACTGTTCGTTCTGGAGCTACTCCAAGCGCACCATGACGGGATTCTGGTCCACGCAAGACTGTCGTCTGCTGGCCACCAACCGCACACACACCAGCTGCTCCTGCACACACCTTACTAGCTTTGCTGTACTCATGGCCCACGTGGAGGTCAAGGTAAGCATTCACTCTGCTGTGCATTTTCGTAGGGGGCGGGCAGGATGAAAGGCGTAGTTGTTCATCATCAGATTAGCAACGACTGGGAAGGCTGGTCAATGGATACTAAAAAAGGAAAGGAAGGAGGGAGACCACAACATCTGGAAAAGGGATTGTAACTTTCCAGACTCGCCAGCATTGATTAATCATTCTTGGCACGGAGAAATGCACAATTGATTCGTCATGCCTGATGATGACATTGGGTTGACAAAAGAAGTCTGACTTTAAATATTAGCATTCAGCCTATAAAGTTTAAGATTCCAAAAATAGATTAATCTTAATTTAGCAGCGAAACTTCCACGTGAGACCAAAGTTGCAGGTCCTGTTCTGCTGTAAAAATTATATTTGACTCGTCAGAAAAGGAAAGTGGTTGATTTATTTATATCCTTGAGCCACTGTGGGTGGTCGATGGAAATCTTATTATGTGCCACCATATGTGAGAGACAAGTATTTTGTGACTTTCTTTTGTTGCGCGGAGTTCAAGTTACTCTTTGCAAATCATCTCTTGTAACTTTCGATATATTGTGACACTCTCTCTTTCCCCACGGGCCAGAAGATGTGTGTTACTTCTAAAGGGGTCATGGTCAGAGCCAGTTTGGCAGCCCTGTGTGAACACAGTGTGAGGGCTCGAGCAGTAGATCCATCACAGCAACATGATGGTGAATGCTGCTCTGCCTGCCAGGCTGCAGGACACTGATGGATAGAGCCAGCACACCTGTGCAGCACAGCATAACACAGCGGCCCTGAACGCTCAGCGTCACACAGCCAGACACTTACATCAGTCAGGAGAGGGGGCTAGAGGGCACGTGCATGTGTGTTTATTCTCCTACAGTATTATTTGTGTGCCGTATCTCGAAGCATACACAGGGAAAATTGCATAAATATTGAAGTTCATCATTCATCCGAGCACCTCTCTCTCTTTCTCTCGCAGAAAGCAGACAGCATGCACGACCTTCTATTGGATGTAATCACATGGGTGGGGATCCTGTTGTCGCTGGTGTGCCTGCTTATCTGCATCTTCACCTTTTGCTTCTTCCGGGGGCTACAGAGCGACCGCAATACCATCCACAAAAACCTCTGCATCAGCCTCTTCATTGCTGAGTCACTCTTCCTAGTTGGAATCAACAGGGCTGACCAGCCGGTAAGATTACGTGTGTGTTTGTCTGTATATTTGTGTGTGTGTGTGTGTGTGTATTCCTTTTCTGGTTTGTGAATGTATTGGAGTGTGAGCAGGAGGCGAATGGACACTGTCATAAGACACAAAGAGGCCCTTTGTGTTTTAGTACTGATGTGCTGCCAGTGCAATGAGTGTATAAAAACTGTTAGATTTCTGATTTTGCCCAGAATGGGCCTTGATTGAGCTTCGATTCGTAAATCATTTGGGAGCCGGAGTCATTATTGTGCATGTGTAGTACACAAAACATGAATTCTGAATTGTGTATGGCTAGGACAGGGCGCATCCATAGCAACATTTTACACCTTACATATGACCTTGGTTAGTGTTCGGGTAGTTCATCATTACATACATCCAAGAAAATCATCTCCGTCTCCACTCCATACACTGGTAGCAGTGTGACTAGATAGCGTCATGTCCACCAGGTCAGCAATAACTAATTTGCAGAAATAAATCATAGGGATTACATGTGCAAGATATCTAATAAAAAGAAGCAGTCTGCTAAATGCAAATACAGCAATGTTTCGCTCACGCAACCTCCAATTTCTACCAACATGTGGAGAGGAAACATAAATCCAGGTAACTGAGTATTTTGTCAGTGCTGGCTAGGTAATGTTTGTGATACGGCTCTCTCAAGTCTTTCAGTCACACAAGAATAGCTCGCATTCACTAGCTATAAAACTACATGTGTTGAAATTTATTACCATAATGCTGTTAATTATTAGTAATTATCGGTATATTTTAAGCCAGTGACGTTATTTTTGCTTGACATGAGATCTAGCTGCACAGTAGCAAGCCAGCTAACTGATTTCTAGAATTGAATAAATTAAAGTTAAGCATGTTATAGCTTAATAGACTAATTTCCCTCTCTTTATTCCCAGGTTGATAGAGTCACAGCAGGGCAGCTAACAGCAGATACTGCACAACAAAGCACTGCAGAATTTGCATAAACAGAATTTGCAAATTCAGTACAGCTTTATGACCTGAATTTGTCCAGGGAACACGAAATTCATGACTCCATCATTGTGGGTGTAGTTGTTGGCTGTGCTCTGCCATTGTCAATTGTTGATGATCAACATTTCAGACATTTTTTGAACGAAATGGACAAAAATACACATGCACTGGATGAGAGACTATTGCTGAGAAACACATTCCTTTCTGTGGTTGAAGAGGTTAAGTACACAATTGAAAGCAGGGTCCAGACCCAATCATCTCTAACCAGATGACATATGGTCTGCTTGGATGTGGTCCTTTTTGGGTTCTTGTTAATGTTCAGTGAAACGCAATATCAGCTCCTTCTTGTTAGACCGTAGACGGTTTAGCGGGGGACACAGTGCAGATAACATATTCATGGCATTTGATGAAATCAATGATGAATATAACAGAGCAGGTAAAGTCAGGTACGTCCTCACGGCTAATGCAGCTGATGTAAAATGTGCATCTAAAATCAAGATATCACAGGAGGAACAGCAGCACAGTGATAATGATATGTGATATGTGATATGTGATAAGTGATGAGGAAGATGCAAACATAGATGATGAGAGCCTTTAGTGTGAAAGAAGTCAAGGACTCAGGTCATCACAGCCAGAAAATATATAGATAAGAAATGGCATTATCTAATTTCAAATTTGTACCCAGTTATTTCTGAACAGATATGGACTGTTGAAGCGAGAAAAAAAAAATGAGAGGATGCAGTGGAGGAGTATTTTTGTTTCATATACATTATTGCCATTTTTCACAGTTATGAAGGTTCAGAAAACTGGAACTATTGAGGCACTGCTTAGTGTTCAACATATTGTTACAAATCCATCTAAACCCTAAAGCAGACAAAGAAAACAGGCGAGTGAATTATCAAGGCTTTATTTCAGCTGTGCAGGCAACAGTTTGGGCTGAGGCTGACTGGTATGAGGATGTGTCCAACTGGGAGGCAAACAGGAAGCCAGTAGGTTAAAGAAGGCTAGAAGGGACACACGTCAACAATGCCATGACAGCAGAACAAATCAGCAGCGAGTGGTTCTCCGTGCTGAGGTTTGATGTGTGCTGGGGAAGTGGCGTGATTGCAGAGGTGGCTTGATGGCGGGCAGGTGCGTTGATTGCTGATCTGGAGCAGGTGTGATAGGAAGGAGACAGAGGACAAAGGAGAAGTGAACAGACAGCCAAAACAAAAGCACACCCAGCACATATCATTCATTCTAAGGATGCTGAAAATGAAAAATGAAATAGGAAACGCACTCACAGCATACAGGCAGGTGTCACGAGGGGGTGGGGGGGGTGGTGACACACAGTTGTGTTAAAAAGTCTACATACACGTGAAAAGAACATATTATTATATGTCTCATAAAAATTTGACTAAGTCTGCTGGGTCGAAGAAATCCATACAACATCAGTTTTTGTGATGTAGAAAGTCCGCCATTTTATTTTTTTTGTAGCAGGGGCCTCTTAACTTCTTCTCTGTGATTATGACGGACTAAAGCTGGTGACCTCTCTGAGCCCCTTTAAATAGGGCTTATTTGATACACTCATCAGACTCAGCCACAAGCTACAATGAGAAAAATCTAAGGAGCTCAACGTGGATCTGAAAAAGCGGATTATTGACTCAAACACGTCAGGAAAGTCACTTTGAACCATTTCGAAGCTGCTACTAGATCAGCTGTGCCAACAATTGTTTCCAAGTATCAAGTGCAAGGCACAGTTGTGTCACTGCCAGGAAAGTAGCACAAGCTATCACCTGCTTCTGAGAGGAAACTGGTAAGGACGGTCAAGAGTCGAGCCGAGAATCACCAAGAAGGAGTTCTGCAATGAATTAGAAGCTGCTGGAACACAGGTGTCAGTGTCCACAGTCAAGTGTGTTTTACCTCACTATGAGCTGAGAGGCTGAGAAGCCTCACCTAAAGGATCCACTGAAGTTCGTTGCTGATCACATGGACAAAGAAAGACCTTCCGATGAAAGGTTATGTGGTGGGATGAAACAAAATTGAGCTGTTGAGCCACAATAATCATAGCCGTACACTAATGGCTAAATCAGATCAGAATGAAGGCTTTAGAATGCTCTTCTCCAAGTCCTGACTTAAACCCCATCGAGAAGGTGTGGACTGTTCTGAAGAAACAAGTCCAGGTCAGAAAGCCAACGTATTATGATGGACTACACCGATCCTGGAAAGAGGAGCGGTGAAAGATTTAACCAGAAGCTTGTGGATGGCTACCAAAAACACCTAGTGACCAAACATTCAACCAAATATTAGTATATTTATATACTACTTATATATATATTAGCTATATTTAGATTTTTGACTCAGCAGACCTGGTCGCATTTTCAGAAGACATAGAATAAATTCATGAAAAAAAAAAAAAAAAGTTTCTGAATAAAAGAAGTATGTGCTCCAATCAGGCGGGGACGAGGTGGTGGCGAATGTTTCCTCGTGTTCTGGCATCACCAGAACGCCCACACAGTGCCGTAAGCGCATAACGATATCAGGAGACGTCAGGGGAAAACAGAAGCTCGATGCAGGGTGCACACTCGTTATGAACCCCTGTATGTAAAGCACATCTGAATACTGCGCTCAATTAAATAGGAGAAACACACAACACAATAAAAGACTTCCGTCGACGTGGTTTGTGTTGGTTTATAGCATCACGATAGTATTGCACCATCAACATTCCTGACCGCCCCTCGTGTGAAGACCAACAGGACCGTGGGCGCACAGATGTGCCCCGAGTACTTACACAATGTGGGCACTGGGCATGAAAATGACATCTGCATTGGTCGTACACCAGCAACGACTCTTTGCACGGGATGGAAGATATGGGGTGTCGGTCTCGACCCGGACTCGACCGAGGCGGACTCGGATCCAGCGCTAACATTGCTGAAATACTAGTTTGGCCTCTGTAACATTGCACTGAAAAGCAGTCACTCAGCCGTCAAGTTCCTAACAATACAAGCTTTGGCCAGTCTAGCAATTTTGTTCTGAGCTCTCACGTCGAGCTTTTGCGCCACAAAGGCAAACTCATGACAGTGATCCGTCATACAAAAGCGTCAGCGTAGAAGTGTAATTATACATTCTGTGTGCATACTATTTCAATGACAGGTGACGTTAATGTGATAATATTTAACGACGAGGGAGTGGAGCGGAGCGTGCTCGTTTCACATCTGGTGCTGAGTCCTTGGAACCACACAAGAGAGCGCTTGTTGGAAATAAACTCTAGACCATCAGTTTAAGTTAGACCCAGGACCACGCCCGAGTTTGACTGCAGTTTTCACACTTCATCAAATGTATCAAACTCCCCAAAATACTCGACGATCGGTTTAAAACGCCCTCGGAGACTGGGAACGTATGTTTTCAATGTATCCGAGATGTTTTCTTAAGGAGTGTGTGTCTGTGGGAGATAACATGCTCTGGGCTGTATCCTTTATCTTCTCCATCATATTCATGAAGCCGTGGAATTGCCTCTGGCCTTTGCATCCCGCTGAGTATTCAATGAGCAACTTTCCTGTAACAAATGAACAAAAATGAACATAACAACACATTACAAGCGAAGCAGCCTCCGCACACACTCCTGCGTTTGTGTGTGCTATTCTCCTGTTAATTACCGGTGACTATTTGTGACCTCTATTAACATCTTCGGCGTCACTTCACTCTGAGCCTGTTAAGCCACCAATTCCAGCAGGAAAAACTGAATGACTTTGCATAAGCAGCCACTTTTTACCTGTGTGCGTGTGTGTCTTTGTCCGTGTGTGTAAGCTACACTGTGCATGATCATTAGAAATGGAAATGAGCGAATCCCTCACCCCCTAAACTCATTGTGTCTCAAACATTTGGTAATTGTCTCTCACTGCAAACCCTTCCATTATGAAACTCTGTTAGCTCTCCTCTTCAGTGATTTAGGAGTGACTCTTTCGATTAGAATACCGCCTTGAATGTAAGGGGACCAATCTCGCCGCTCATTCTTTCCCCTGCTTCTTTTCTTAAGCGCCCCCTTTTTTCTTCCCGCCTTCTTGTCTAAGTCGCTAATGTGGTTTTAGATTTGATACCTCTCTTTTATTTCCAACCGCTCAGCCTTTGCAGCTAAGTTTTCTCTTTATAGATTCAACACCAGGTTTTCTAAGTATTTTATCATCTGCCACTCCAAGTCTTACACTCCTTTCATCAGTCACTATTGACTGGCTACTAACAATGTGATTTAAAATCCAGTATCTCATTGTGAGTGTGTTAGTGGTGATTGGTACAGATGGGTACCTTCTGTTTCATTTGCATCTGATATCAACCGATCTCATGATAACATTTCGTAATGCTATTTTAACAGCAGTTACACTATTTTCAATAATCTAATTGACTTGATATGGTTCCTCTTCAGTTATCGCTCAAATACTGATTTTGTTCAACTGAATACTTCCTCAGCCTTTCACCCCATTTATTTCGCTCGTCCTACGCATTGATGAAAAACTGTTGGTATTCAATGGTCGACTATGGTAATATCTCAGCGTTACAAAGCAGCTCCCTCGCTCCACTTCTCAGCCCATCTGGTTTGCAGCGGTGGTTTCGGCACCAATTTCCACATCATATCTTCCTTATTGGTTTGTAAAACGTCAAATAAGCCACGATGGATGGATGATAAGTGGTATTGTTTTCATTTGAAACGTGTCACTGTTTTGCCTTTAATTACCGTTTGAGTGTGTTGTAATTGTAGTTTCCCTATTTCTGTTTCCTTGATACTCGCCCCCATACGTTTTATTGTCTATATTTTGGTGACGGCAACCCCTCTGCCATCCTTTTCTTCCTACGATGAATAATGGATCGTCTAACTCCGTGTTGTAAACCCTGTTGTGTGTGTCTTTGTGGGTGGTTGTGTGTCTTTTTCCAGTTTCTCGCTCCCACTCCCGGTACTCGTGTCCACTAGATTAAATACTTCCTGTTTGTGGTATGACTGTTTTTAACCCTCGCCCTCTGTCCTTCTCCAGATTGCCTGTGCAGTGTTTGCTGCGTTGCTCCATTTCTTCTTCTTGGCAGCCTTCACCTGGATGTTCCTGGAAGGGGTGCAGCTTTACATCATGCTGGTAGAGGTGTTCGAGAGCGAACACTCCAGGACTAAGTACTTCTACCTGGCAGGATACGGCGTGCCTGCTGTCATAGTGGCCGTGTCGGCTGCAGTGGACTACAGGAGCTACGGAACCGACCGAGTGTAAGGATGGAAAGAGGGAGAAGAAAGAGTGGCATGAAGGAAGGATGGATGGCAGCGTGAGGGAGGAAAGGAGGGGGCTGTAGTGCCTGCTGTCATTTTGGCTGTGTATGCCACTGTGGACTGTGCAAGCTGTGGCACTTCTGAAGTGTCAATACAGAGATGCTGAGAATAGAGAGAGGAATGGAGTGAGCAAGGGAAATATGAAGCCAAACAAGGGCAATGCAGCAGAGAATGCCTGCATGAGCACAGCCGCGGCTATGGGATGATTTAAAGGGTGGCTGCACTCTGGACACGATTAAAGAAAAGAAAAAAAAAGGAGTGGTGTAAGTGCGAGTGTGAGAATGATGGGGGGGGGGGGGG